>KN483904.1:114803-125278 GCA_000787095.1 Periophthalmodon schlosseri
CACACAGTTAAGGTTGTTTAGGGTCAATTTGAGTGTTATGGACCCTAGTACAAACTTTGAGGAAAAAAACAGAGTGGAAAATGCAGTGGTTTTCCTAACGTAATCTGGTTTAGTATATTGGCACATAAGTGGGTGGCACTTACTAGCTCTCCAAAATGTTTCATGGCATACTCCAAGACTCCAGAGGCGGCTTCGGGCTGTTGTAGTTTATTGTTGATACTGTGATGAAAACAAAAAGGAAAATTGCATATATTAATTTCCCAACTTTGTTTAGACAGTTTGGGTAAACTGTCAGCTTGATGTGGGTGTAGACACTCCTCAAAGCCAGTGTGTTCTGATTAGTCACAGTGACCTGACCTCTCAATCAAATCTCCAGTGTTAATGCTGACATGAGTCCTCTATAAAATCTGTGGACATTTGGTAACCTGTGGATTCAGATCAACATTTGGATTAAGAAAAAGATGAAGGATTCCTTGTTTATTTGTTCAACTGAGACGCCTGCATGCTAACGTGACAGATTTTAGCTTAATCTTTTGTCCTGTTCACCTACACACGCATGTACTTCTGAGTGCACAGGCACAAGTGTTCAACCAAAGTACAATTCACATTTGGGGGGAATCAAACCCAATACCTTCAGATTAATGGGTGAACACTCTAACATTGAGCCACTTTTGCCAAACTATAGGCATGTCCGGATAAAAGGCAAGACATTTTTTGCATGCGCCGTATCAACATGGACACATGCTGGTAAAAAAAAAAACATGGGCGGGAAAACCAATGACCCCTGCCCAGTGCAAACTCTCCAAACCATCCTGTTGACATAAAAGATGAATATTCACAGAGGCTCTGTGTATTCTGACTCACAAATGAACCATTGGCTGCTTAGTCATGCTTTTCTGACAAGCGATGCCTCATATGTCAGGACACTGCCATTCCTGAGTCCACTCTAAGTCTAACTGCCGCCACATCTGGAAACGGTCAGGTGAAACACTAGTCTCTTCGATTTCCTAAGGCACAACTATGGCCAATACATCTGTGAAACACAGCGTTTGAAGAGCACTGGTATGCACAAAGTTCCCGGGGACAGCAGACAAAGAGGATGAGGGAGACTGGAGTGTATCTGTCAGAAGGCTGGCTCAGACAGGGCTAAAGGTCAAATATGTGATGAAATGTCACAGCGAGTGCTCAAACCTGGGCTTCATATATGGCATAGGTCTGCAGCCTGACAGCTCTAATAACTTCATCATAACTTAATCACCAAAGGGAACTTCATCTATCGAGTAACAACCAGGAACTTTGTAGGAGGTCTTCTGATAACTGCCATGCTTTGATTTTCTCCCATTTGTGTATTGTATATTGTTACAGTACATATATGTATACATAATCTACAATCCAGTTTAAAAACGAGATGTACGGTGCAACTTGCAGATACTTGTAAAGTCTGTGATGGCAGCATTCTTAAAAGTCTGCTACTTTGAAACAATGTTTACTTTGTCCATTTGACGTCAAACTGTGAAATTACAAAACAAGAGGATTATGGCTAGGTACAATCTACAAGCTCTTCATACAGAGTGTAACATTTTCCAATGAACAAATACTAAGTTATACATTACACAATTTGAAGTTCTGAGTTATATCCTTAATTTAATTTCCCTGATTTCTAAAGATCACCCTGTACCCGTTTCTTTCCATGTATTTGAGCAGCTCTTGGGGTCAAAATAAGTTCTGTGTACTGTCTGCATCTAATTAAGTGTTTTACAGTCTAAGAATCAGGAAGTGCAAGGTTAGCATGCTAGTTGTTAACTTTACTGTGGTGACATAACTGCGCTCTCGTTTATGAAAGTTGTGAAATGCGCTTATAAACTCATTGAGGTGAATAATAGGATGCTCTGGATTCATAAGGTAAGTGAATAAGTAGTGGGGAATAAGTTTGGACCAGTGCAAACCGTTTAAAATGAACTAGTGCAGCATTTGACTTATTAATGAAAATTCTGTCCAATGTAATAAGCTGTTACAATTAGAGCTGTACTATATGAGAAAAACATGCAATATTTGATAATCATGTTTGTATTGCAATATTTTAATGTATATTTTGGCACAATAAAATCAATTCAATAAAACAAAAAAAGTAAAAAATAAAAACTTAACAGAAACTAAACCAAGACCAACCCAAGTCTAATTTACCTAATAAGGAAAATCATGAATTCAATCTGCCAATTTTCCTTTCAAAAACAGTTTCTGTAAAAGGGGGAACCCTGTGTTGGTGCTATATATTTATTTTCTTGTGATTTCAATTATTACATTAGCCAATATTTCGATATCGATATTTTTGCGATACACTGTGCAGCCCTAGTTGAAATCTACTTACACACCTTTTAGAACATATTGAAATAAAAGAACAAACAGAGTAAGGTGGACTCCACATTTGTGAATAGAAAACAAAAGACAGTGAAACAAATGTGGCTTGGATTAGAAATGATTAAACACTGGAGAGTTTAGACAAATTGATCGATTTGTCATGCATTTTTCAACAATCAACGTATCTATTATTTTATTCATATATATCGTCTTTCCACACAGTCAAACAATGAACTGATGTTGCCAAAATACATGGTTTAAGTTGAAGGCCTGTCTTGTTTGAAATTTGCACCCTCGTATTGTGTAATGCCAAGTACCATTGAGTTCTGTGACGATAGCTCTTGGCTATGTTCACACTTTGAGCAAACAAATTACTACTTGTTGTCAAATAATCAACTTCCAAACTTTAAACAGAGGGCGAGCTGTGGACTGTCCAATCGCACGAGGTGTTGGAGGTATGCTAAAGGTAGCCAGATGTGGAGAGACAAATGCAAGTAGGGAGCCTTGTCTGCTGCTGGCCCTGGAGAGTTCATTGTCCCCCGGCCCGAGCCATCTGGGTGCCAGTTCTGAGCACGGCCCGTTTAAACTAATCCAGATGTCGCGGCTCACATAGCGCCCGCCCGCCAAAAGTCAAAATTCTATCATACACAAACAGGATGGTGTCATTTACAATTTTGTTTGGAGAGTTTTAAGTTTAAGTCCTTTTCTTTGTGCTTTTGGGGGACAAATGGATGAATACAAAATGCAATATCTGATATCTGAAGTTATTTTTGTTTTAAGTGTGCGGTTAGCATGTAGGTAAATCTCTTTTGTTCCGAGAATGCGATTTCTTAGATTTCTGCAAGTTTATATAAGACCAGACACTTTTTTTTCCAGAATGACAATGAACAGAAAGTATCAAATAGCTTTTACAATTGTTTTCATTTTGTTTTACGCCTAAGTCAAATAAGGATACTCAAACCATTTAAGCACATGCAATTCCTAAAAAAATTGAATTTCCAAAATGTACCACAGCGTTTCTTCATTTTGACATAGACGATGAAATTGAGCACTAAACAACTGAGGTACTAAAACAATTGAGGTAATCTTGTTTAGTTGAGATCAAGTCACTGAGCCACCTGTTTATAGAGAGACTTGTATGTGCAGAACATTTTGTTTTTCACGAAACATTGTGGCTTTTGAGGCCAGGTCTCTGGATGACGTAGTGTCGGACGAGCACTCCCAGGTGAGCAAGGTAACCATCTGCACCACAACTCACACTTCCTCCGAGATTATGAAAAGCTCATTCTAGGACAATAACTCTCATTTCCAATACGTTGCAGCATATGCATTAAATATGCTGGGGATAATGTAATAGCAAATACATCTTCTTTCCAAGCCTGATACAAGGGCCTTTGTGCCTGAAGATCCATTCACTTGCAGGCCAGCCAAAATGCAATCAACTTCCCATGTAGAGTGAGGTAAACCGCTCCTGCACAGGCTAGCACCTCTGGGGGGCTTTTCCATTGCGCAGGCTTGGTACTAGCAGCCTACGTATAGGAAAGGAGTGACGTTGCCTAATGGATGCTGGGCACTTGAGTTGGACGTGAAAAGGCCTAAATAAGAAGCAGCTGTGTGAGGTGGCAGTTTTGGCTTGGTCATGGTTATGGCCCAGAGTGCTTCCTCGAGGTAAAGGTTATAAAGAAAGTAGTATCAAAATGGTAGCTCATGCAAGGTGGAGCTAATTAGCAACACGGTAACATTAGCCCCGAACAGCGAAATAGAACGCAAGTCCAACAAGCAATCGTGGCTTGGCTGTGGTTGTTTAAAAGCTAAATGAAATGTCAAAGTATAAAGTATGTTTTTTTCCTCTTGTCTGGAAAATGTTGTAGAAGTTGTAGCAATTATAAAGACTGACACTAATGCCACACGAAATGTTCGGATTTTTCACATGGATGTTTGCGTAGCCGTAAGATTGAGTTTTGAAAAGGAATAGTGTACTACTGACAGCAAGTTTGTTTGGATAGGCCATTTCAATTACGGTACTAAATGTAGGTTATAAAAAGGAATGGAAGCAGGAAACGGGGGGGAAATGTAGTTTTGTAATTGAAAATGTGATTACATGAAAGAAAAATAGACAAAGTAGTCGCAGTACAAGTGAATGGGAGAGGGCCATAGAAGTGCAAATGGGAACCACACAGAAAATGCAGTACTGTAGATTTGAAATTATGGAAAAAGTTATGTAGGTGCAACTGGGGGAAATGAATGCGTATAGCGCGAGAGAAAATTGAATTAGGTTGACTATTAAAGAATGTGAATGAATGTAAAGGCACTGGTCGTAATGGGAATGGGTAATAATGAATTTCCCGGCCTTACTCACAATTTCTAGCCGGTTGTTTTTCAAATGCTTATGGAACTTGTTACAACAAATTTCAACATTGCAGGTACAAACAACTTTCAGATGTTCCTAATACAGCAGGTCAATCTTTGGCCATTTTAAATTGCGGCATTACTTCCTAAGAGCTTAGAACACATATTTGCTGGTTAAGGAGTATTTGTGGAACATTTATGCAATGCCATTTTTATTCATTAATTAATTCAACCATAGACTATATAAATGGACATAGCTTAACTACTAGCCACCACATTCCAAATAGGAAGTGAGCATGGGTGCGCTCCCAGCTCCATCGACTCACTTTCTACTGAAAAACTGTCACCCCTCTCTCTTTAACTACTTCTGTCAGGCTCGTCATTTGGTCTTAAAATGTTTGTATTAATCCACGCTACATGATCCTGGTATTTTTATTTGGTTAGTTTAAATCCCATAAATCAATATCTTGATTTACAGGCATTAATAACACGCCTATGACACGCCTTCGTTCCACAAGGTCGCTCCTGATAGCGTTAGCAACAGGTTTCATTGACAGTGTTGCTAAGCGCCGGCCACATGCTAAACCAGCGGTGCGGGCGGTAAGGGGCATTACCTTCAACAGCCTCGCTCCAGACTGGCTCTTTGGTTGCTATGATACTCAGGGAGAATTTGAGTACCATATTTGGAATTCCGACCACTAGAATTTGAAGCAGAGTACCATATTTGGAATTCCGACCACTATAACTGCTAGCCCCGATGAGCTTCATTTGGTTGGAGCTGAACACCATGGGTAACGTTACACTCCCTTAGTCTACTTCTTTATACAGTCTATGAATTCAACCAAAGTCCTGGTCTACTGAAGTGCTGTGTTGTTCAGATTAATAACAGGAGCAGCAAAATCAAGTTTTACATGGGCCCCACTGAACAACAGTCTATGGTCAAAAGACTTATAGTACAATATGGTCACACTACAGAGGAAATGCTGACAAAGGAAGACAAGTTACCAAAGCTATTTAACATCCTGCTCTGACATGTGTTATCTAGGCACAATCTTTTCAGATAATTTCAAATCTTACTTTCAAGGCCCATTAGATAAGAACAAAGGCCTCTTTCTTCTGATTCTGTCCCTTTAAGATACTATGAATCTGATTTGACCCCTCTCCATCACCGTCGTGTACATTCTGACCCCAAATCCTCGACATGTGATCTGTAGACATATGACATAAATCTTCCAGCACGTGATCCCAGCATGAGAACATCTTCTGTGGATCAAATGAGCAACATGTTGTGATTATTGGACACAGACAGCAGCTTTGATGCATCTTCATTTAAAGATCTGGACTGTATGAGCGGAGTGATGTCGGAAGGCAGAAATGGGCTGTGTATGACTGAAGAGAAGTCAAAATCAATTCAGACCAGATCATAGTTTCTGATTTACTTTGATGTGACAGTTGAAGTTGTGAAAATAAAAGTCTAGTTGCAAAAACAAGTTCACAAAGTCTTCAATGGTTGAGCTAGCATCACACTATGGGATCAGAACAAATAAAGCTTTTGTAATTTGCTTAACCAGACGAAACATCTTATTCAAAAATATCTATGACCATCAATATGACACATAACAATTAGAGATAAACTTCTGCATTTGGAGTGAACAATATAGATGGCAATATAGATAGAATTCTAACTCTGAGTCACTCCCGGCCCATTTTTTAAGAGCCTGGGTTCCATCTTGTGTGATTGATTGTCTGGCCAACAAAACTAATAAGCTTGTTATAACTACTGCCTCCCTCACAGTGGTGGCTACGTTGTTACCAACACATAGCACCCATAGGAGAATTATGGTATAAATGTATTATTTTCATAATAATATAAAATAACTGTGCAACTTACAATTAGTTCTATTTGACCACACTGACACTGACAGTGGCAAAATCAAGTGAGGAAAAGTAAAGTAAGGAAGATTCTGGCAGTCTGGGCTGGTCTGAAATGTCATAACACATCATTGGTTTGGCGTCAACAAAATGTTAAAGTTCAATTTTTTTTCCATTATTCCAGGACTTAGAAATCTTCTCATGTACAGGCTCTGAAGACATAACGACAACAACAATCACTCTATATTAAAAGCCATAAATCTTGTGAGTTGACATCTTCCTTTAAAACTAATACAACTTTGATCATTCAAGTCACTGTCAGGCAGAGAGGCCTTCCGTACTTGTTTACACCAGAGGATCCACATTGGGACGGGCCTGTAGAATGCACCTCCTGGTCCTCACCTTCGGGTCGAGGGGTCAGCAGAACAAAGTGTGGCTCCTGGCTCACAAGACCGCCTGACAGTTACCTCATTGGAATGCTGCAGTTGCCATGTAAATAAACTCAAAACAAAGTAAAACATATACTCATAAAGTGACATTGAATGAGCCTTTATCAAAATAGTCATTGAATATTTCCACTGCCACATGCAAGAACTTTAAGAAAAACATTGCATAAGACAAAATTGAATTAAGTTGTAATTGTTTTTCCGCAAAAACAATGGAAACTGTAGTTGCAGTGATCTTACTCGTACAAAATTATCCTAGTGGAGAATTGGTAAATATTTTCGGTCAATTAATCAAAAAGTGATTTGAAAATGTTTTGTGCTCATGCTTATTTGAGTAATGTAAAATCCTCTCAGACAGATCACACAGCCAAATTAGGAAAACACAAGCTTTGAATAATTTCCCTTAGAATGATTCAAATGAGGGCTGTGTAATCAATTAAATTACAATGGTAGTGAGATCCAAACGTTTTAAGTGGCGGCTTGTGGCTTTTTAATTAAGAGGTCTAAGCCAATTCTCAGATTTTAAAAGCATGTGGTTTGGTGCAGAGTTTTCACTAGAGCAATAAAATGTTTTTTTTTTTTTTCTTTGTTTATGCTCACAAACTAAAAGTCTTATTCAGTATTTTTTATTGGATTTTTTTGGCCATATGGCATAGCCTTAAAGCTACTATCTGTAAGTTTATTATAATTTTTTTAACCAGTAGGTGGCAGATGTGAAACCCCCTCACAGCCTTGCCCCTCCCCTCACCTGACCTTTGTTCAGGCTCACCTGTGGTCTTCTTTCAGGCCAAAGCCAGCACACTATCAGACTGCAGTAGCGTATAAGCATCTAGTGGTGACATAATTATTTAATAATTATAATATAACATGTTTAAAGGTGAAAGACTAAAAACATCTTCTGTCTTTGTGTCTCAATGATCCAATATTGTGGACAAGAAATGCTCCAAGATCTCATGTTCCTACATCACTGTACTGATGTAGCAGCTCAAGTTTGAGATAAACAATCCAATCCTGGGACATTGGCACAACCAATCGTTTGTTTTGCCTCCAACAGAAGAACTGTTTTCATGTCCCTTTGTCACGAGATGGCTGTCTGAAGCTGTGCCATGTAAATCTAACTCTACTTACACAAAGTCGGGGGACCTTCTCAAAGGGGACTCTGGCTAATCCCTGGACTTCCTCTGCAGCTTAGCCTGTCCCTGCTACCGGTGCCCGGCCGGTGAGCAGACGGTCAGTGGCCACCTGGTAGTGATCATAGCCGAAAGCTACCAGACCTCTTGATGCTCTGCCAGTTCATAGCCTGCCCCGCTGCATACAGTCTGTCTCATTAGGGAAAATATGGAAAAGTTTATTCAAGCTCTTACGTGACCAGTTTACTGCCTCTCCTATGTCCTGTGAGGTGAAAATGTCATTACATTTTATGGTTGTCTGAAATGCACTTTAAGTTATGTATTTATGTATTTTTTTTATCTGTGCAATCTTTCCTCAATATTAATTCAAAACTAATTAATCCATCCCTTAATTTGAGTTTTTTCCATGAATTTCCCAATAGTGTGTTGTTTTTTCCCTTCCAGACCAGTAAAATTCCAGCCAAAACAAATGCCAATATGTTCACCATATATCTTATGTGTTTATGAGGTGCAATGTTACTCTGAAAGATAGTAAAAGTTTGAACACACAATTACCTAATAAAAATTATTTGGTAATTTGGATGTGGAAATTGCCACCAATCAATGCAGTTGCCAATGAATGCTGCTGGTTGACCTCACCATTTCATTAAAAAAAATAATTATTATTATTATTTTTTTTTTTTGCATTTTGGACTTGTTAATGTCTTCAACCTAGCAGAATGTGTTTTTAAGGCAAGTGTTTTTGTTTTCATTGTTTTCCATGAAGTGGACTGACAGGTGAAAGTGGTTCCTTCCTAATACATTATATAATTCTTAGTTTGGTTGTACAGGCTCCTGGCTTCCACATGCACCACAGGATCTTCCTGTAATAGATCCTATGATTACCTGCTATGACTGTACAAAACTTATTTCAGAGAAGTAGTATTACTGACCAAAGTAAGCCCAACAAAAACAACCAGTTTATGTGTAATTTAACTTCAAACTAAAGATGATAATATTTTCTAGAGAATTTCCACAGTGGCAATGGAAAAGGAGTGTTGTGGGTGGACGGACATTCTTTGCTGTCTAGCAATACATGGTTAGAGGCTAGATAATGTTTAAAGGAGGCGTTTTAAGGGAAAACAGCATGATGCTAAACATATAAAAGGTATCCAGCTGGATGTTCCTCCTCCACTTCTGAATGCTAGGGCCAGGAGGAAAGTGATCCGGGCGGGAAGTGTCGCTGCAGAGTATGAAGTGAGTCACAAAGCACCTAGAACAATAAGGAAGTCCAGGAATACCCAAGTAAAAGACTGACGCACAGCAGTGACTAAGGCATGTAGCCATCAAATACACATTATTTTAAAATAATTATATAATCATTTAAGAAATGATAACTTAATGCAAGTTATAAGGTTCTTTTTCTAAAGGTTAGACCAACGTTTAACTCAACGTTGGTCTAATCTTTAGAAAAGGCAACCTTAGAACTTTTTTAATTATGAAAAACTATCAATACATAGTATAACCAAGTGGCTAATCAAGTGCGCACTCAGCACGCTATAGCGCTATAGAATTACTTTATGTCTGGTACACTCCACTTTGAGATCAATATTTGATTTAGGATGAAAGTGAAAACTCTGTCCTGTTCAATTTATTGGAACAGTACAATTGCTTTTGCTATAAAATATTGTAAAACAATCTAATTGAAAAATACCTCCAGGCCTTAGTTACCATAAACTGTATACAAGCAGAGGGTGAAAAATATTATATAAAAAATAACATTGCAAAGTAGTAATGACAGTTGCCAATAACTAGTAGCCAAGAAATATCTGGATTCAGAGCAGAAAATCAAATGGCCCTACCCATCAAAACATAATCCAATGTTGTGACACATCAAAGCAACAACAGTCCATTATGTAATATTTGGAGAATGTGAGTGGATTCATTCATTTACACTTAAACCACAGTCCCCTTGCTCCCCGGATGACGCTAAACAGAACAACGTGAAGTGTTTCCTTTCGGCCTCGGCAGACCAGCGGAGGAAAAGTTGAAGAGTCAGTTAATCCAAACACTTTGAAGGAGAGACATAACAGGCCTGAGGTGCATCAAACCAAGTCTATGTTTGTCATTTAGGATTATGTAAGACAAAGGTAGGCTCTAATTAGACATTCGATTTGTTTGTAATAAAAGGGACAATACAGATTATATTTTCTAACAAATCTACAAGTGAAGTGTTGTCAAATGTGCACTACATAAACTTTCAAGTTAATCGCAGCAGGTAAAGCAACCAGACCAAGTTACAAAGTCAGACCTATGGAGAGGAGAGCCTGCTCACAGTAAG
>KN483905.1:0-19823 GCA_000787095.1 Periophthalmodon schlosseri
CTCTTCCATCTCTTATATTTTATATCTATTCTATATATCTTTTATCTTTTCTATATCTTTTCTCAGTAATTTCCAAAAGAGCTTCCTTTTGTGCAGTGCTAAACAAAGAACTCTTGTTGTTTACAAAGGTGTATTGTTCCGTTCACAAAAGTGATTACAATTGTGATTTATGGCACCCATTCATCCTGCAAGTGCATGAGCGCAATGTAAAAAGTATCACCATCTTTATCACAACCACTAGAGAAGTCTGCCAGAGTTGACGTATAGAAGATGATCTGTTATCTGAAATAGCTTTGCCCGCGGTATAAAGCTTTGGCATTTTCTTTAACATCAGTCAGTCGATGCAGTCTATATTTAGAGCCTGTCCAGAGTTTCTGCTGACCTGCCTGAACTTATAGACAGTCTCTCTCAGCAGCACAGGTCCAATCTGTGTTCACTGCTCACTGATGGTTAGGGTATAAAGAGGACCTATATTTATATTCGCAAGTTATTGTACTTGATCCAAAATGCATGTCCATATCATATCAATCATATCATATCCATAAAATACCATATCAACAACATAGCAGTGTCATTTCTCCCAGACTGATATAGACCAAGGTAACAAATCTCAGGAGAAAATCTACACAAAAACAAGGGCATGTCAGCTCCACACAGTCTACTATTGTCGTGTTCTTGGGCAAGATACTTCATCCACTTTGCCTATATGTGAGTATACTGGCACTGGTTGGCAGCTACACCTCTGTTAGTCTACCTCAGGGATTTCTGGGACCTCAGCTGTGGGTGTTATTATTGAAGTTGTTAAAGTTGTTATAGTGCTTATACTACACTATCAATGACCAGCCAACAGAAGCAAATGACAGACTCAGTTATCTGTGGCTGAAGGAGCAGAGTCAGTCAAGCTGAAATCAGAGAAAGGGCAGAAGTGATTTGTAGACTGTCCTGAGCCTACCATCATTTACCATAATACAAAATAAAAGCATGTTTTATGGTTTTAACTTTCTATTTCTTTAAGTTGAAGATATGTTTCTGCCTTTTTTCTGGTGGTGCCAAAGTTTTGCATTGAGCTGCAAAGCTGACCATATGACTGCTGAGGAAGAGACAGAGAGGTCTAGGAAACACTGGAGGCAATTAGCACTTATCAGCACTAATCGCTCTGCACCGCATCAGGCATTTCACCACACATTATGACACCCATTCTCTATGATTCATCAGCTTTGAGTGTGACAGCCCAGAACTTACAATGCAGTTACAATGCAAATCCTTTCAGCAACACAATACATCCATATGCAAAAGCAAACACCTTGGATAGTGGGTCAACGCGGTCACTTCAAAACCGGGGTTACACTAGAGAGAGAGGATCCTGCAGGGGGAAAACATACGCAGCATCAGACGAAATGCTCTGGCTAAAGTCATTATCTTTGGTATGTAATCCACAATATAAGCGGATGGGATGTGACAAATAAAGATTTATTGGAGCTCGAGCTGAGCAGAGAGTCAGGTGTATTAATGCAGACATGTTGGTTATGTGTAAACAGGGAGCAGCTGAGCCTCACCTGATGTGGCAATGAACTGTGACAGGTCGCTCATGGGTAATGGATCAAGGCTTTTGTGTGTGATTTCGCCTGCTAATATGCACACTTATATATGTACAGCAAAATCAGTGCGTTATAGAAACAGAATCATTTGGACAATCTAAATGCATCTAGATCAAATGTCAAATGTGAGATTGTTATTAGTATAATTTTGTCTGAAAATATACTACTTTGTAGGACTCGGCTCACAAGTTGGAATCATCACACGGATCAAAGTATGCACATTTTGAGGATATCCAAGACAGGATAAAACAAAGATTAAGACTATAATATCAGGTATTTTTTATTTTGACAAAGATGTTTTCAGATGTAGCTGATCTAGAGCTGTGAATACTCAGAGGAGGCCTTCCTTTGACACATTTGCTTGTCATCTGCAGAGCCATTATCACCTCAATGTACCCTGGAGTGTGGAGCAAATTACCATTAGTCAAGGGCCACACATCCAAGCACCAGTCTTATAAAAATACTGATTAAACTTTATATGATACGTTGGCCTAAGCCATCCCAGTCCGCATCACACCCACCCCACTCTAGCAGCACCTTGAAAATGAATGGGGGATCTTGTACAAAAACACACAAAGCATGAAACACCAGCAGCTATTTTTCATCAGTCTACAAATACGAAGCATCCTGGAGGTCAGTGACACGAGGCTGGGTTGAAGACAAACGAGGGGGCGAACCTGCAGCACCACCACCTGTGAGAACATAAGGCCAAAAGACTACCCACCAAGCAGGGGTTCAGTACTAGATATACTCACTACAGCAAAACGTGGAACAATTCAGTTAAGTTTCTATTGTTTATTAGTTGTGTATTAGTAAAGATTTATACTTCACTACATGTAGTGGTTTGTAGTATTAAGTGTATCGACCATATTTTGTGGTAATCATAATTAAATTCAAAGTAACAGTCATCAGTCAATAAGTGTAAACCTGATGTGTCTCCAATCATTTCCAATCAACCCAATGAATCAGCATTGACCTCTGCAAACATCTGAGTGTTGCCAATCTTATCTTATTGAAATTACAATATTTTGCTTCAAAATCATGCAGCCTTGAATGTACCTACATTTCAGGTTACAGTCCATATTGTTCCTTATAGTTTTGTAAGTGTTTGAGCAAAAGTGAAAGTTTATGTATCATCAGAGTCCAGCTTCAGTCCAGTTGTTTCCTCTCAATAAAACAAATAACACTATTAAAAAGACATTTATTTGAAATGAAACACACCATACAGCCAGGTGACATACGTTGAGCTGAACAAATAAAAATGGACTTGCATTTAAATGTACACAAACAAACAGAAAACATTTACTAAACAAATATCCAAAGGCTGTTTTCTAAAATACACATTATAATGAGGGAAGTAACTTTTCTAATTTAAAAAAGGCACTAGATTATCCTCACAAAAGCAAAAGAATAAAAAAAAAATATTGTTTTAAAATATGACTATGCAGTGTTTTGAGAATCTAATCTCACCATCCTTACAGTTCTGTAAAGTAACTGGTTCTGTGACATTTTAAGTTACAGTTTGGTTTAATTAAATAGAAAAAAAATGCGGATTTTCTAGTTTCAATAGTGTGTCTGTGCAGTGGACTGACCTGTACTTGGCCTGCTCCGTGGTGGGCCTGAGAGCTCCCCCTAATGAGGGTGTGTAGGAGGTGAGGAACCATCGCAGCGGGATAGGCCTAGCGGACATAGACCAGACTGTAGGAAACTGTCAGAGATCTGCTCCTTTTAGATCTAAATGTTATTAATGAATATATGGGTTTGATTGCTAGCCTGCCACTAAATTAAAAAAAAGAAAATGTTGGAAAATACAAAAGGGCTGCACAATAATTTACAAATTCATGGTTAAAGGTACAGTACAAAACTTTCTGGAGGAGGAACGTCACCTGCATGATTCCATGGAAGTTAAAACCATATTTCAGAACATTCTCCATGGAGATAGACACATTTTATGCCATACTAAGGAACAACATTTCCACAAAGACAGGAGGCCAATTAAGAGTCATATTTGTGGAGAGAGTAAGGACCCATGTTTCTCCACATTTTTCAGTACAATAAACACAACCAAAACATGCTCGTATTTTAGTCAATTTTTTGGCTAAAAAGTTAAATGGATGAATTTTCATATCATATTTCTATTACTGTCCAAAACATGTTAAGAGGTTAATTAAAAAGTGTCCCCCAATTGAATTATTTAAAAGAACACATTTTTTCATAGCTCATTGTTTTGGTCCAGGTTTAGCTGTGATTGAAGTGCTACAGGGACATTTCAATTAATGTATCCAGAGAAACTAGTGTACCCTTTGTACCGAATCCTGCTAAATAAAAAATAAAAAAATAACAAAATCATTTTATGTGCAGCCTACCAAAATACCACAATACAAAAGCAGCTGGTCATTTTGCACTAAACATCATACGTTTGTTGTTTCATCAGCACCCTGAGATGTTTTTGGTCTTGTTGCGCCTTTGGAAGCGAGTGTCAGCGGGGTCAAAGCCCTGCTCCTCTGCCCCAAACACAGCCCAGGCTGGAGTCTTGGCCATGTAGTCCAGAGATGAGAAGCTCTGCTGTCCTCCTGTGTCCTCATAGGCCTGAACCAGCTCCTGGAAACGTTCATAGTCAATCCACGTCCACCACTCTCCGTCGACCTTAAACTGTTCAGACAAAAACAAAAAATTGTGAGTTAGATTTGGAAAAAAATAGGTTTGGTTTTCACCATCATGTATTACTGCAAGGGACCAAAACTACTTTTCTTCACAGAGCTACAATAGTGAGAGATTTGTAGTGTACACGGCATAACAATATATAACAGAATAAAGGTTTTAAGACATAAATGTGGGTAAATGTTCACAAGAAAACCTCACATCTATTACATCACAAGTGCATATTGTATTGAATACTTACATAAGTACCGTACATTGAATATCTATTGTAACAGAAACCAAAATGACTACAGTGTGTCCACAGCTGCTGCATTTTAGTGCAGTTTGTTTCTGAGCTGGTAAGATTACAACTAGAGGTTGTTCTATATTGAAGGTTTGTGTCAAAAAACAAAAACACAATTGTCCAGCATTAAACAAGACAGAAAAATCATCACAGACTCCTCTGACAGAACTTTACCAGTGTGCACTGACTCTGAGCACTGCTAACCCCTCCTTTTTCTTCTCCATCTACACTCGCAGTCGCTCCCCTCAGTCAAGAGAAAAAAGTGTTCAGGAAAAATTCTGATCACACAGAAAAATATAACATCTTATACTAAATGTTTTGTCTGTACGTTCTGTATTACCGGTAATTGGTTTTTTACATAGCCTGTAGAATACATGTGCCACTATGGCACAAGTATATACCATACACTCAGGCACTCGGGAATAAGAAGCTATTGTTCTGTACTAGGGGTGCAACTAACCATTATTTTAGTATTCAACTGGTCAGCAATAATGTTTTTGATTAGTTGACTAGTCACACAATTATTCCTATTGCACACAGAGATTATTTGAAGAGATTTTTAACCAGACAAATATTGAAATATGGTGACTGAAGGCTTTAAGTCTTTTTTGACATTTTGACTTAATAAAGCCACTGTATTTGTTTTTTTTTTTTTTTTAAAAAAAAAGGTAATTTCATATGTATTTTAGAGTCTGTATAGTCCAGAGGATGATTATCATTATCAAAATACAATTACAGTTATTTTAATAGGCAGATATTCACAATTATTCTGATTAACTAAAACATGTACAGAATAGGCCTGCAACAATTAGAGGACAGAGCCATTAAAATGCCTGCATTATTTTAACAACTCTAAAGGCAAAAACGCACTCAAGTTTGCACATTCTGAACATTTGTTTGTTCAGTGAAAAAGTTCCTTCCTGAGATGATGACCCTCTCTGAGAGTTACTGCATTAAGCGTTTTGAGGCTTAAGATATCGGCCATTAAAGTGAGACTACCCACTGCATTACTAATGAACCTAAGAAGAGCACAAAACCAAGGCAAGGTCTGTTGGGACTTAATGTTTCTGGTAATGAGCGGGAAAGAGATTTGTTCAACCGCATCTTGCCAAACAATTTAACCATTATGCAACAAAGGGAAGGAACGCACTCTGAAAAGGGCTGGTGTTTACTAATAGTCTGTTTACTGCGAAAGCTGAGGAGCTCCACAGGGGAGCAGGGAGTAATGTATGTGTACATGCCAGAGGAAGCATTAGAGAACTAGATGGAACAATCTGTCCTCGGAGATATGACCAAATTGAATACCACTACTTGTCTGATGTTGTAGAAACTCTGTTTTCAAACTGTGGTGGCTGCACCATTGGAAAAAGGGTTAATAGGATACTACATATACCAGATGCGTCTTTTGAATGTAGTTGTTTACATAGTGCCAATTCACAAACTATATGTCCTCTATGTTGAGGCATATATTCAAAAGAAAATAGTAATACTGTATGAAACCTGGTTCATAACTTCAAATAAAAGTGTTCACATTTTGATAAAAAAAAAAAAATTATAATAAAATAATGTACGGTTCCTAAATCACCAATTGCACTACAGACAATCATATAATAAGAACACACTTGTCACCATTTATGCGCTGCAATGTTGTCCTTGGCTTTATCCCCTGAGGATGACTCCTACTGTGGAGTGCCAGACACTTATTGATAAATTTACACTATCCTGTAAGAAGAGAGTAAGACCTCCTCTGACTACAAAGAGGTGCTAATGAATGACCCTGTATGAAAAGGGCACAAATACCAGCTATATCAGCCCACTGCAGGTATGATGACCTGAGAGAAGTATACAGGAGGAGCTGGCAATGAAAAGCACTGCTAGAAATCAAATCCATCAAATATTAATGGTGCCCTTGGCTGGGTGGGCTTTCCTAGTGAGATTTTTCTGTGTATATTAACCACCAAAAAGGGTTTAGGAATATTATGTGATAAAAACTTTAACACCATAAATGATTGATATTCTTACAATTTAGGAATAACAAAATATATTCAAACTTGCCCAGTAACAACTCCTATGGACGATCTGCTCTGTATAGCATATCCTTAAGTCATGATGTGCTTTCCTTTGTTTTTTATTATTACTAGTAGCTCAGAAAGAAAGGATTTTGCTTCAGATATTGGTTGAGCACATGCTAAGAGAAGCAGTCTTAACAAAGCCTAAACTTCTATTGTTATGATGCAAATTACACAGAACATAATCCACAAAAGATGAATTTTTTTCAGGATGATGCCCCACCTGGGGAGTTAAGCCCACAACCAAATGGATTGATCTGAAAAGTTTAATCTACAAATGTTACTTCTCAACATCATATTTAGTACACTTGTTAAAAAAGCAAAATCTTGTCACCATTGCTCATAAATGCTGCAAATGGTGTATTTTTAACCTACCGTAATTAAAAGAAAAGTAATCTACTGTATAATGTACTCTAATGTATGTTCTAGTGTGTAGTTTAGTTTAGTTTTCCCTGTTCCTGATCAATACCTGAGCTCTTCTTTCATCCAGTATTGACTTTGCATGCCCTTGACTTTAACTAAACATGTGCAAGCCTGTCTCATTAGCCGATGTGAGAATAATCTTTAAATCCTTCTCCAGTTTTTCTGTCAAAGCATTTAGGGCCAAGACAGCCGAAACAAAGTCGATGATAAATACAAACAAGGAAAGAGGCACCACTGTTTATGAGAATGTGACAGCTGCTGACTGCAAGTTCTTTTTTTCCACGAGCAAGCAAATTAATCACTGCTAATCAAATGACAGACCAATGCCAACTACTCTGTCTGCAGGGCTAAGCAGAACACTTTACATATTTTAACAAGCAGAAATGCAAATGAATAGGACCAATAACAAACAGATTACCGTATATATATAGGGCTCTGAACCGGTGAAATCCTGGGAAGAGGTTTGATGATAAAACAAAGCCACTTATGATTGCATATATATTTGCATATTACTATACTGACACCAACTATACCCGTTTATAAGCAGTGTGCCTTCTGAATAGAATCCTGATTTTAAAACATATCGGATATTACAATTACAATGCAAGTCAGAAAAATCAAGATATTTTACCAAAAAATGGTCACCTCTGTCAGAACACAAAAAGTAAACTATTTGTAAGAAAAATATTTCATATTGAGTAAAAAATACATTTGTGTGTAAGCCAGAGTTACTAAATTGTTAAAAAGAGAAACATGTAAGCATTTGTATTGTGTGTACAGAATGGCCCTAAAGGTACCTTGGTGTGAGCGATGAGCAGGCAGTTGGAGTGCTCGTGTTCACAGGCAACCTCATACTGCGGTAACATGTCGGCCAGCTGCTGCACGAAGGACACCACCTCCTGATGCCACGGGACGTTGGCCATGGTCAGGCTGCTCGCCGTGCTCTCCCCACAGTACGTCACTCCCTGCACACAAGACAAAACAATGATTACATCATTCTTCACTGAATATGACATAGGTCATTTGGACAAAAAAAGAAATATAGACAGATTAATTCTTGATAATGGTAATCAGATTTTTATTAATACAACTTAGTTATAGTTTAAGTTATATACAACTTAAACTGATGAAAAATCTTGATCACTTGATGAAAATCCATATAAATAATTTAAATTAATAATTGCTTTCCTGTTGTGTCTCCAGAGTTCACCTGACTCCCCCTGGACACTGTCTCCGATGCAGACTGTAGAGAATAAGATACTTCTGTGTCCTACAAACTGGCCTAGTGGGTACAGTACAGAAAGAAGTATATAGTCATTATTTTAACTTAGCATGTGTTCAAATAAACAGTTTAGAAATTATTGATATTTAGGTATATCTCTTGACTACCTCTTGTTTCACAAATTTTGGTTTATGATTCAGTCTGTGTTAAAAAGCTATTTTTCAGCTTTAGTTCTGGCCTTATTGTAAATTGACAGAATTGATCGCTGTAGAAAAATCTCTCTTATGCCTCGCTCAGACTTCTTTGTTGGAGCAGTTTTGTTGAGGCATAACACTCACTCTCACATGAAGAGTGGAGCACTGCTATGCATCTCACGAGATGTTGTGCCATGAGATCTTGTCATGTCCACACCTGGCAGACAGTCAATACATAAAGTATCCAGTTACCAGACCATGCTTAAGAAAGGAAATGAGCAGATCAGCTTTGCAGGTATAAGAGATTAGATCACATCAGGGAGTAATTAAGATTTCAAGATCATTGAGAGCCACCATTCATCAAACAGGCCAAGGACACACAGCAGAAGTTATAGTTTGAACTTATTTTTATTAAGATGAATTAAGATGGGGGGCAAAACAAATATGTAAAAAACAAAATGTGTTTGAAACAATAGGCTTAAATATTAGTATCATAATGTTTTTTGAGATGGAAGAGGTGGCGTAGAGGCTTGTGGGGTAAAGGGGCTGGACAGAATTGATGAGAGACCTTGCCGTTATCTACTGCACCCGGAGCTCTACTGAATAAAGATCAACCGACGAAGAGTGGTATAAATCTACAGTGTGGTGCTCAGTGGGAAAAGACCAAGTTTGTACACTTCGAGGAAGTTATAAAAGATCAAGGTCCTTCAGAGTACATGATATGACTGAGCGCTGAATATGTCTTATCTTTATTGGTTTTATTTTCAAAGAGAGACGGAGGATGGATTTTCAACGACTTCAATCAACTGTAAATGTTTAAAAAAATAAAATAAAATGTTTGGGTTGATAGGCAATTGTGTGTCCTGTTTTCCCCCCCTTTCTTATTTACTGTTGTACAAACAAATACTTTATTTTGCAAATAAAATAAATGTAATCTGAGTGGAACAAAATAGTATGCCCCCATCACAGAGACGGAAAATTGTGTAAATCAATGCAATCTTATCCGCTGCCCCAATAGAAGACATACCCCATTAAATTGTACTGATAGGCAAATAAAAAGGACAACACAAACAGAATGCATAACCGTAATCAATAGCTGTTATAATTTAAGAGATACCCAAATGGTTATTCATAGCTCACAGTCCGTAGAGTAGGACGAACGTCAAAAGTATCATTACCCATATAATATTTTATACTAAAACTTGATGCTGATACACATATGTGTGTGTGTGTGTATATATATATACATACATACATACATACATACATATACACACACATACACATATATACACATATACATACGTACTATCGTTTTTTTTTTCTCATGATCAATAAAGAATACATCTTGTCTAATAAGCTATGCAAGCATTAGACAGACAATTAAAACTTGTAGTTAACTAAGGCGCTTAAGATGTTCACTGGTACAAAATCTGGAGCTAGACCAAAACATAAAACAGGACGAGAACAGGACCAAACCAGGTCTACTTCAGGACTGGGATCAAAAACACAATCAACAACAAACAACAAATGACCTTTCAATTTAATTTGGAAAATATAGCTCAACTCCAAATCAAAAACCCATCAATTCAACCCATCAGCAACTTAAAACTTTAATTGGACTTCCTGTTTATAGTTCTGCAGTGCTGGCTGAGTAATAACTGTACATATGCTCTTGGGCATAAATACTTCAATCAGCCAACAGCTTCAGGCAACAACATTATTAATTTAGAGCCACTGGATTTCAGAGTCCTCTTTGGACCCGATTTGAAATGTAAAAAAAAAAACAAAAACTTGTTGGCATTTGTTTTGTTTGTTTTTCCCAAACTAAATCAATATTGTAGAGATTTTACACCCACTGTATGTACGTGAAAAAAATACAAAGTCTGTATGCTAACTTTTGGACCACTTTTGATTTTCAGAGTGACCATAAGGTTAAGGTACACTTTACTGTCCCCATAGGGAAATTTGCCCTAGCAGCATTGCAAGATGGGGCAAATGCAGAAGACAACCTGTCAGGAGCAGTGGGCACCACAGTGCAGCACCTGGGTACCCATCTCCAGATCTTGGGCTAGGCTTGGTCAGGACTGCCTTAGCTGGAAATTATTACCTAAATAAACAAAATAACTGAAGTTTTGTAGATACCCTAACTGGCATGTAGCCATCGCAACCTCAAACCAGTCACAATGAGGACTTCATATTCACTGGCATTATATTATACTATATTAGAAAATGTAACTATATTGTTATTTTCAGTACTAAAAGTCACAAACAGTAATGTAATAAAAAGGCAAAGAAATGTTTGCCTAAATGCGTAAACCAGTGTACATGGAGACTACTTGGGGATCATTCTGCCCTGTGCTGGAACCTGCCAAAAGAGTGGCTTACTATACTATTCCTGTTCAGACCAATTAGCTGGCACCCTTACAGTGGAATGAAAATAGAAAATGACTCAACATGCACTTGGCTGGGCTTTAAAAAGGTCAAAAATAGGTTTATCCACACAATGTTACCTGGTCACAACTTGGTGTTTAGAAACTACCTGGAGAGGCTGAAAGTCCAAAATAGAGTACCAGTATATAACTGAATTGCTACGAACATTGCTGGAGATTTTCACCTGAATTATATGAATCCTTTTTTGAAGTCCTTAATGCAAATAAATAATGGCAGCAGGATGGCACCTTTTGAAAACAATCAATACAAAACTGTAAAGATCTACTTGATAAATGCCATATTGAACAAAATATAATTGTAGAGGGTTTTTTTGTTTTTTTTGTATACACGAGACATGCATGCACGTAAACACGTTGGATTGATCCGTTATCCCACTTTCACTCTCGCAAATGCACTCCATCACACTCCTTTGTACAAGAACACTGGAAGCAATGTGGGTAAAGTGTCTTGCTAAAAGACACAACAACAATATTGACTGGTTTGAGTGGGGTTTGAACTGCCAAACCCTAAATTACTATAATTTACTTGTCCTTGTAGTGAGTAAATTATAGTAATTTACTGTAATTGAAGCATTACATGTGGTGCAACTGAGTAATACTCTGCTATGCAGGATCTCTTTTAATAATTGAATAATCCATTGGGATGCATTATCTCTTTTTCAAAGCATACATATTTGAAACTGAATGTCTTTTTTAAAACTTTGCCAACCTTGACTGTAGTAACATGTACTAAACATGTGAGCCATGTGTTCACTGCCACACTATAAATATTACGTCCGCTGGGACGTAATATTTATATGTCCGCAAACCAGGGTAAGGTCAATGTGGTACAACACCCCTGAAAATAAGCCTGTTTACCAGGTAACATTTATGCATCTAAAACGTGTCATTGAAAATGTATAAAGAATAACATTCTCACAAAAAGTTTGATAACTCACCTTGACTTCAATGAAGTCTGGTTGTCCCATAGCGATGAGATCTGCATAGGCCAACATCTCCTCTACATTCCAGGCTTTGACCAGTGTCAGTCTGTACACCGTCCTTTGTTTCTGATTGGGCATATAATAATGAGTTTATAATAATGACAATAATACAATCACAACTTCAGTGACCATACATACATATACATTTTCATTTTAATTAGAACCTGGAAAAACATTAAATTAAATGTATTAAATAAAAGATTCATTTAACACATACATCTATGATACTACTGATACTTTTTTTGATTTTTAACATCTTCAAACTTTTACATGTATGACAGTGGCAGCCAAATTAGTACTTGTTCCAGATGTTACAATAGAAAGAATTTAAGATAAGCGTTCATTGAATACCACAAGATTAGGTTAGAAACTACAAAGTAGGCAGAAACGTTTGACACATAAATGACAAAGGTCGAGGATAATAGATTCTTTCCCTTGTTTAGCCTCTGAGTAGAAGGTTATCTGTGACACAGGGTCCTTTCGGCACAGTGGGGAGGGGGCTAATTGGCCATAGTGAGCGCAGGGAGATATTTTGAGCTGCCCCTTTTCCAAATCCAATGGCAAAGCATGACTCTATCAATCCTCTGGTGCGCTGCCAACAAGGCCAGGTGGAGGAGAGCAGGGGGAGCTGTCCAGAGAAGAGCCAACTTAACAGATAAGAGACAGGCCACCATCAAATTCACAGTGGATATCCAATTGGCAGACGGACAGACAATGGATAAAGTATTTATGGCCACTCTGCAGTCAGATGAAGCCCTCTTTCACACTGAGGTCTATATAAGTGCAGTTCTTACAGCCATCGGGGGAAATGGCCACGAGAACAGGTTTCCTAAAATACTTTGCTTTTGATCAACAGAAAAAAAAGTATTATATTTTTTAAGTTTGTGTGACAATGATGACCTGTCAACTCAAATATCTCAAACATATGCCCTCCATGTACAAGCTGATACAAATTTTAAAATCATTTTATTTTGATTGGTGAGCTGTCAAAGTTGTTTAAATTAAAAGTAGGAGATGTACTGCCAGAATAAAAATGTCAATATTTAAATCACTCAATATGCTTTCTGTCCCCCACTTGGCCTGAACCACAGCTGACCTTTGACACAGTGTTATTGGACTTCAGACAGGAAACGTCACATGAGAGAAAGGAAGATGTGGAGTGAGTGTTAATAAGACCAAAATTCAATTCGGAAAGTTTAGTTTAAATGAACCTATCTTTTTTATGCTTGTCAAATGAAATCATTGGCAGCTAGCGTCTTGCATTTTAATCTGTGGCGTAAGTTTAATGCTGGTGGTACTCCTTGTGTGCTTACAAATGGCACAAGAGGTTTCCCTGTTAAGCACTTGTGGCTGAATTTAAATGTAATAATGATATAATGAAACAGTCAGTCACTGTCAGCCTATCACACACTATCTTTGCAACTAATAAGATCACAAGCCACCCATATAAATGCACTCTCTCTCCCCTCTTTCTCGACCTTTCATCTGTGTTGCAAATTCCCATTGCCCACAGGGAAGATTTTTTTTCTCCTCCCAAAAAAATCATACTCAATCTTATTATCCCAGATCTGCCAGGACCTAAATCCCTAAATTTTTACTTTAAAAACTGTCCTGATTCAGATCTCCATAATTAAAAAAATAATTCCGTCTTATCTTATTATTATGTAAAAGTGTGAGTTTTTCTATTCATATATGAAAAATACTGTCTCTCACCTTTTCTCCCAGTGCTTTAAGGCAATCAAGGAAGCGGGGCCAGAAGTCTTTAAACAGCGGCCGGTCAATCTTTTTCAGGCTGTCTTTGGTGCTGGCATCCACACTGACGTACAGCTGGGTAACAGGCACCAGGTTCCTGCAGATAAGACAGAATAAGAAAACTGGAAGGAAAAATGACAAGCCCACTGGGACCCTCTGAGGAGAGAGAGGACAGTCCAAGTACAAAATGTCACTCACTATCTGCTGTTTAAGGCTTGTAAGGAGACTTTCAGCAAAGAACTCAACAAAATAACTGTTGTGGAAAAATTACAATTGTAGATGAAAAGTAATCCATTTGTGAAGCCTGGTGAGTTTTGAAATACAAAAAAGGTTTATTCTTTGTTACAGCAGATACAGACAGGACAGGGCCCAGGCCTGCCCTGGCCACGGACTGGTAGCCTCCCAGCGTCCCAAGTCTCTCTCCTAGAGCATCTCTCCCCCTCGTCCTTTGTTTTCCCTTAGTCCCCCTTCGTTCCCCCTGAGCATCTGAGCTCTCAGTATTTATACCAGAATGACAAAGCTACATACATTTCAAAGCAGAGTGACTTTTGTTTCACACCCATGAGATAATGAACTTTTACACCTGAGAACAGCTAAGACAACAAAGGGTTTCCTGTGGGATGGAGACAGAGCCTTCACACATGTTAATGTCTGGTTTGGGTCTGACAGACTGACACAGATCAAATGCATTTAAAGACATATGATAAGAATAATTTCTTCACAACATGAATATACTAAACTTTCCATCACAATAACAATGCATTTAATGGTAATTGTCAGCTCAGCCATGATCAGAAATGGCTATTTAATTACAAGTAAGGGGAAATGCTGTTTACTATAGTACACTACAATTATATAGTGCGATTATAGTACAATTTGGCATTTGTAGGTGGTTTTTAGAACTCAGGTATTGCATCTAGTTTTTTTAAGTGTCTAGTGACATTTCATTGATTTTACTGCTAATGTTAATGATGAACTGTGTTAGTCTTACAATGTAATTTCAATGAAATGTCTATTTTTAGTGTGTGTGTGCAACTGCCCAGGGACTGCAGATGGAAAGTAGCAGTAGCTAAATCTGGTACAAATCATCTGTTCTTTTGTAAGATTAATGAATTTGTACATGGTCCCTGACAGATAAAAGAATAAATTAAACTAAACTAAGAGGTATGCCTGAACACAGTACATTTTATTAATATGGTTATTGGGTTTTATAAGCTACATAATTTAATTTCAGAAGCACACATCATGTTCAGTCTCTAAATTAAATTTTTTACTTTTTAAAAAATTATGGCTAATGGTGCACTATGCAGCTTTCATGGTGGAGAGGACCGCCAACTGCTTGTCTTCATGGAGAGGTTATTGCTTGGTCTGGAATATTCCATCACATGGGATTAAACATATTTATCTTGCGTTTGTTCAAATACTAGGGCTTGTATTGCTAAATAATACCTTCAAAAACATCCATTGGTTTCTTGAAGATAGATGCTCATTGCCATACTACCAGAAATGTTGCACCTTTAATATAACACTAATTGTAGTGCCCAGTTCAATATTTTTTACCACAGCAACAAAATATATAATAACTAGAAATAATAACTTTTGTTGACAACAGCAAAACATACCTGATTTCCTCTGGGAATTGGGCATTTGTGACCAGAAAGCTGGAGATCCGGTGTGAGTGGAGCAGGTGGAGGAAAGCATTAATTTCAGGGTACATAATTGGCTCCCCAACCAAAGACAGAGCACAGTGCTTCACTGCCAGACCCTCTTCATAGCGCTCTGGCTTGACACCTGGAACTCCTGCAGTGGAGCAGAGGGCACAGATCCAGTCACTTTACAATGGTAGTGAAAATATTACGAGAGGCTATGGTGTGACTGCTGGCATAAAATCGGCAGCAGAGCAACAATCAAGTCAAGATCAAAAAAGAGACTAGATGATTTTCTAGAAAGATTGTGTTGACTTTAATTAGCAAGGAAACATAAACAATGGGTAGTGAATTAAAAAAATATATACATATGGTACAAGTACAGGATGTTTGCAAGTAGTAAAACACACCTTTAAATTCTCGAATCATGTTTTGATGCTTCTCTAAAGAATCATTCAGGATTTTTTGAGCAGGATCCATCTTCCAGCGCCACTCTGTGCCCACTGGGTTTGTGTGATGTCTATGGAGAGACAAAATAAGTAACCTTTAATTTCTACTGTACATAGCCAAAATATTTAAAGGGCCCATATTTTGCCATTTTCTGATCCATATTATAATGTTGTAAACATTTGTAAACATACCTGTGTTCTTCATGTTGTGTTTTGTTTCACTGACACATGTTTAACACACAAACCCTGCATATTTAGGCTGAGTTTTGCTCTCAAACAGAAATCACACTAGAATCATTTGGATGATTTCAGCCCTGGAATTGCCAAGCTCTACTCTCTATTAGCTGTTAACTTGAAAACTACCACTATACATGACATCACAAGGTGGAAGATTTTGAGCTTTGGAGATAGAGACAGGCTAATAATGCAGGGCTACCCAAACATGTGTGAATGAAACAAAACACAACTCCGGGTATGTTTTTGAGGAGGTAACAGCATTATAACATACCTTAACGCTCACAAGAGTCAATTTTGTGTAATATAGGCCCTTTAAGTACTTTCAGATAAGGAACATATAAACAAATATTTGTATCTGAATATGATTATTTAAATGTGATTCAGCTGGTGTTAATACATTTGCTACATTAAACTATAGTGACTCTGCAACATAATTAAAATATTAACACTTCCAAATAGGGCTGCACAATTTTGGGAAGAAAAAAAATATATAATTACATTTTTTCTGACAAGTATTGTGATTGCAATTTTGCCAGGAGTATTAACACAGAGAAGAATGAATAGAACACTAATCCAAGAATCCAATGCATTTACGTTTGTATAAAAACTAAAGGGTTAGCAGGTTTTTGTTTTATTTTAATAAAAAGGCAGGATATTAAAACCTCTGTTGATAAATATTGCCAATACTGAACATAAAAATGTAAGATTGGCAATTCCATTGTTTTATTTTACAACATATGCCATTAACCTCCTTATGAAAGCTGGGCCTGGTTAGTACTTGGATGGGAGACTGCTGGGAATACCAGGTGCCACAGAGGGGCGCCAGTAGCAAACACTGTCGTTGTGTCCTTACGCAACACACTTCACCCACATTGCCTAGTATGAAAGTGGTGTGTGCGTGAGTGTTGGTGGTGGTGGTCGGAGGGACCAATGGCATAGATTAGCAGCCTTGCTTTCATCAGTCTACCAGGGCAGCTGTGGCAACAATAGTAGCTTACCATCACTGAGTGTGGAGTGAATGAATAATGCATGAAATTGTAAAGTGATTTTAAGCATCTGGAAGAGCACTATATAAGACTAATGCACAATAATAATAATAATAATAATAATAACATTATTATTATTATTATTATCAACTTGCATCCATGATCCTCATGCTAACTCTACATGTGCATCCTACCTGTTCAGGTCTTGTCACTGGCTCTTTAGTGAGGGGCATATCTGGGCTGACAGAAACACAGTTCACCCTGCACTGTTTCACAGTGACCTTTCAGAGCTGTACAGATGCCTTTTCAAGTGAAATCAGAGAGGAGTACTAGTCTGACGCCAGTGCCACAATCAATGTCTGTCCCTTAGGTCTCACTGTATGGCAACAATTGGGCTCCTGTATTTAATTATTTATAGTTGAAGCTAGAAGTTTACATACATTACATAAAAAAGACACATATACTTTTCTTCTCACTGTCTGGCATGAAATCAGACTAAATTTTTCCTGTTTTAGGTCAATTAGGATTACCAACATTATTTCTATTTGCTAAATGCCAGAATAATAAGAGAAGAATTTTTTTAGACAATTTTTCATTAGTTTCTTCAAAGTCAAAAGTTTACATACAGTAAGATTAATATGCATGTACACAATTTGGAAAAACCCAGATGATGATGTCATGTCTTTGGAAGCTTCTGGTTTATTGACAACATTCGACTTAATCAGAGACACACCTGTGGATGTATTTGAAGGCACACCTGAAATTCACTGCTTTTTTGTGTAACATCATGGGAAAGTCAAAAGAAATCAGCCAAGTTAACAGGAAGAGAATTGTGGACTTGCACAAGTCTGGTTCATCCTTGGGTGCAACATGGTAAGAGTGTGTCATTATCCACAGTGAAATGAGTATTGTACTGACATGGGCTGAAGGGCCATTCTGCCAGGAAGAAGCTATTGCACCAAAAGAAACAAAAAAGACAGATTACAGCTTGCAAATCCACACAGGGACAAAGACTTCAATTTTTGGAGACATGTCCTAAGGTCTGACAAAACTAAAACATCATTCTACATCATTAAGTTTGGAGGGAAAAGGGGGAAGCTTGCACCATCCCAACTGTGAAATATGGGGGTGGCAGCATTGTGTTGTGGGGTTGTTCTGCTGCAGGAGGGACTGACTTCACAAAATGGCATTATGAGGAAAGAACATTACGTGGAAATACTCAAGCAACATCTCAAGACATTAGCCAGGAAGTTAAAGCTTCCTGGGCGCAAATGAGTCTTCCAGTCAGACGATGACCCGAAGCATACTGCCAAACTGGTTACAAAGTGGCTTAAGGATAATAAAGTCAAAGTTTTGGAGTGGCCATTACAAAGCCCTGATCTCAATCCTATTGAAAATTTATGGGCAGACCCGAAAAGGCATGTGCGAGCAAGGCGGCCTACAAACTTAGCAGCAATTTTGGCCCTGACAAAACTGGTGTAACTGAGCCAACTATGAGCTTGTGAGAAGCTTGTGGAAGGATATCCAAAACGTTTGATCCAAGTCATACAGTTTAAAGGCAATGGTTCCGAATACTAATGAAATGTATGTATGTAACATTTGACTTTGAATAAAGTAACAAAAAATTGTCTAAAAAAATCCTTCTCTCATTATTTTGGCATTTAGCAAATAGAAATAATTTTGGTAATCCTAATTGACCTAAAACAGAAAAAGTTTAGTTTAGTCTGATTTCATGTCAGACAGTGAGGAAAAAAAGCATATGTGTCTTTTTATGTAGTGTATGTAACTTCTGGTTCCAACTGTACTTGCCGTCTGCTATTTCATATATGTACACAATAGTTGTATAAAATATTCAAAAATGTCATACCTCCAACAGAAGACACACTTGTTGGCACATGCGAGGCTGGGCGTGGTCTCCATACAGCGGTGGGACTCAATACCATAGAAAGTGTGCTTATAACACCCTCCTCTTCCTCTCAACATTGACTAAATGCAGCAAAGTAGGGAAATCAATATACAATCCAAACTAATCAGTAGTTTGTATTTTACAAGTAAATTGTCTTCTCAACATGTATTACCTTTGTCCATCGACAGAGCTTCACTCCTGAGTGGCTTCCAATTAACTTATAACCTGAAATTGTATTATTAGAATTTAGATGTAGTATATAGGTCAGCTTAGTCTAGAATAGTTCAATTCAGTGGTTAACACATGGAAAGAATTTCTAGGCGCAGCCAGGGGCCAAGGGGGTCCGGTTCGGGAACCACAGGATTTCATCTCTGCTGTTTGCAGATGATGTTGTTCTGATGGCTTCTTCAAGCTAGGACCTGCAGCAGGCACTGAGGCGGTTTACAGCTGAGTGTGAAGCGGCTGGGATGAGAATCAGCTCCTCCAAATCCGAGGCCATGGTTCTCGACCGGAAAAAGGTGGCTTGCCCTCTCCGGGTGGGTGGAGAGTCCCTGCTTCAAGTGGAGGAGCTCAAGTATCTCGGGGTCTTGTTCACGAGTGAGGGAAGGATGGAGCGTGAGATTGACAGGCGGATCGGCGCAAAGTCTACAGTGATGCGGTCGCTGTATTGGACTGTTGTGGTAAAGAAGGAGCTGAGTCAAAGCTCTCGATTTACGCTCTACGTTCCTACCCTCACCTATGGTCATGAGCTTTGGGTAATGACCGAAAGGACAAGATCGCGGATACAAGCGGCCGAAATGGGTTTCCTCCACAGGGTGGCTGGGCGCTCCCTTAGAGATAGGGTGAGGAGCTCGGTCACACGGGAGGAGCTCAGAATAGAGCCACTGCTCCTCCATGTCGAGAGGAGCCAGCTGAGGTGGCTCAGGCATCTGTTCCGGATGCCCCCTGGACGCCTCCCTAG
>KN483905.1:22004-45284 GCA_000787095.1 Periophthalmodon schlosseri
GTGTGTGTGTTGTGTGTGTGTGTGTGTGTGTGTGATAACTGAATGTCAAGTCTGACCTTAGCTTTTTTAACACCATTGATGATGTTTCCAAGATCCTCCATGTCAACAACTGGACCTTTCTTCTCATCTTGTAGAGCAGACTCTTCATCATCACTGCTGGACTCAAAAAGATCCTCCTGAACACAAAAAGTACAAAGAGGCATTGATTCATCAATTAGACTACAAAACTACAATATATAGTTGTTGCTATATTGTTAGTTTGCTTGAAAATATGTTAGATAATGTTTCTTTTCAATAACTATAATAGTCAGTAGAGTGGATATTTTAAAATAAAAACAAAATCTAAAATATATCTAAAATATCTAAATTATTCTTTTTTATAATAATTAGATACTATATTACAATATCTTTCTTACTATCCATAATGAATTAGTAGATGGAAAGTGCTGTTTTATCAAAATACATGGCTAGCTTTACATTTTTCCTTTGAGCTTGAGTTTGCCAGTTTACCTCAGTGTTGATCGACTGGACGGCCTCTCCCTCCTCCTCATGCTTTGTCTTGTTCTTGCAGGAGCCTCCATTCTTACAGTTTCCACTACAGGTCTTCTTATCTCCTTTCACAAGTTTCTTCAAGCGATTTAAAAACTTTACTTTCCAGGCTATAAAATCAGCCTGGATGCTGCCGTGTTTACTGTTCACCACATTACAGTCACCCTCTCCCCTGGTCATTATCCGACTTGCACTTAACATCCACAGCCACTTGTCTACAGTTTTTCCCACCTGTAAATAAACAATCAAAACCAAGCCACTTTTTAACTATTTCTATTAAGTAAAGGGACCTTACTGTGTTATAGTGACCAGTGTAGACGGAGTTCCCCAGCCCAAAAATAGCATATTTAAGCCCTTTCAGGTATGTTTTTCCGTATCGGAAGTCAGTGGATGCTTCCTCCAGCCACTTGCAGAACCACTCAGCGTTCTCTGTGGGCTGTCCATCGGTGTAAGTGGCCAGAAGAAACACGCAAACTATTTTGTTGGTACCCTACAACAAAAGCATGCAAGTTACTATTACTATTACTACTCACACACAAGGGATCATTGAGGGTACATTTTAGGACTGTGCAATTTATCAAATTTTATGAAATTGATTTCATATCATTCAGTAAATTCTTTAATAGTCAATGGTATGCTTGGGTTTTTCACTGAGAGGTCCACAACCAATGCTCTGTCAGTAAAATAAATATAAAAAAATAAAATAAATGTGACTATTTTTTAAATGGCAATAATTAAAAGTCTGTGTTGTGTATGTTCTGGAAATTTATATTAAACTGCTTTGTTTGTAGGTAACACAAAACAAAATAAAATTTAAAAAAAATTAGATATCTATGAGTGACTTTTTAAATTACAATGCCAGCCCTTGTACATTTGCAAAACAGCAGCATTTTATATTTTTTATACATGATTTCTATCTATATCGCTTAATCAATAGAGCCATAGATAGATCTGCTGAACTAATAAAACAAGAAGACCTCAGGGAACATTTATACAGCAATATAACAAGTGCAGCAAACAAACCTCCTCAGCCAGTTGGTCATCAGGATCATAATCTTTTAAATCAATAACCTCACACGGTAAACCAGAGGCCTCAACTTCATCTGACAGCTCTTTAGCAAAGCCCTGCAGAAACAGTAAAAAATGTGTAATTTAGCTTAATCTTTACTTTTTCAAGTTCAGTCAACAATGTAAATGTCAGAGCTTGTTGACAACTAGTCTTTCCTGTCAGACTCTACAGAGAAAAATGAAGTCACAAGCAGAAATGTAAAACAAAATGTAATTACAAAATGAGTGTGTTAAAACTCAGAAAAGGTGCATACTTTAGCGGTTCCAGTTTGTGATCCATAGAAGATTTTAACTCCAGAAACATGGACCACTTTTTCTTTGTCAGAGCATCCACTGCTCTTCACAGGTTTGTGGGATGAGGAGTTTGTGTCACTGGATACACTTTTCTACAGGACAAAAAAGAAAATAATGTCAACAAAACTGATCTGAATCCGTGGTGGTGTAGTTTACATTGTAGATGCTTAAACCAAATATTATTTGACCTTTTTTAGTGCCATCTTCACTGAGAACCAGATGCCAAAGAGCAGAGCACCTGCAGAATACAGGTACAATCTGCTGTGCCATACTGAAATTATGAAGGACAGAATAGGACTGTGGGACTCTACAGCAGGGGAGTAAAACAAAAACAAAACACGTTGATTAAAAGCTGTTTTAACATTTTTGGAAATAGTATTTAACAATAGAAGGAAAAACACACAGCAAAGATCACAAGATGGAAAGCTACCCAGTGACCCTTCTAGCTGTTAGCTGCGTTCATAAAATAAAAGAACAATTGACTTTTACACTGTACGAGATTTAGTTTGCTTTACCTTTGTCTTCCGAAACACACACGACACTTAAAAAAAGCGAAAAAACGATTACTAAAGTCTGCATGACCCTAAAAGTAGCATATGAAAACATTTTAGTCTTTACTAGCCCATGCACTGGATGAAACCATGTTGTTTGAGCGAAAAGAATGCTGGGAAATGTAGTTACAGCGATTTAGACGCACACTTTGTTCTGGATTAACAATTTGTACGTTGTAAAAGTTTATTTATTATATTTAACACAACTAGTGATCCCGGTGAAATATTTTCAATGTTTCAAATGCCATATCAAAAACAACGTATCGCGGAACTAACGATAGCCTTTGTTGTTCCGTAGGAGGCACGTATCATCAACGGACTAGTTGCATGTTGCGCACTTGGTGCATGTTATGAGTAGTTAAAAACAGTGGATTTCAGTTTAGTTTTTTTCTATTATTAGACATAATCATGTCTATATTTACGCCAACAAATCAAATACGACTCACCAATGTAGCCGTGGTGCGGATGAAAAAGGGCGGTAAGAGATTTGAGATCGCCTGTTATAAAAATAAAGTTATGAGCTGGAGATCAGGCGCGTAAGTACGATTGTAAAAATGCATTTCTTGTTTTTATTGTGTCTAAACAAATACAATTGTTCAAATACAACAGTTTTCAAGATAATACATTATCCTTTACAAATAAACTAATTATGCACTTGTCTGTTGTTTTTGTAGAGAGAAAGATCTGGATGAGGTTTTGCAAACACACTCTGTCTTTGTGAATGTGTCAAAGGGTCAGGTGGCCAAGAAGGATGATTTAACCAAAGCTTTTGGGACAGATGATCTGACAGAAATCTGCAAGCAGGTTCTATTTTTTGTCTATTTAAATGTCATCCCAATGAACACACCATGTCTAATCTATATCCTGTTCATACATAGATATTAGTCAAAGGCGAGCTTCAGGTGTCAGACAAAGAGAGGCAAACTCAATTGGAGACAATGTTCAGAGACATTGCAACTATTGTAGCTGAAAAGTGTGTCAACCCTGAGACCAAAAGGCCATACACAGTCAGTCTCATTGAAAGAGCCATGAAGGACATCCACTACTCTGTCAAAGCCAACAAAAGCACTAAGCAGCAGGTAAGGGAATTGGTCTTTCTGAACTTTCTGATCCTGGTTATCTTACCGCTTCAAAGGCCTATTTAAACCATAACATTTTAATGGGAATTTATGAGAAAAATGTTTTGTCTCTTCTATCCTCATCTCATTATGTATTACTAATTGTCATTGTATTTTTGCTGATATCTAAAGGCACTAGAAGTCATTCGACAGTTGAAGGAGACCATGGAGATCCAGAGAGCCCACATGAGACTGCGGTTAGTGCTCCCGGCAAAAGAGGCCAAGAGGCTAAAAGAAAAGCTTAAAACACTCCTGCAGGTTGTGGAAAGTGAAGATTTTGATGAGGAGCTGGAAATGGTATGGTATTTTTTAAGCTTAAATCTGTGTTAATGGCTAAGCTAACATGTATATCTTTGTAATACTGTTTGATTGTACAGGTTGTTCTGGTGGATCCTGGCTGTTATAGGGAAATTGATGAGCTGATCCGCTGCGAGACCAAAGGCAGAGGTTCCCTGGAAGTCCTCAGTCTGAAGGATGTGGAGGAAGGCGATGAGAAACTATAGCTGTTAAGACTCCAGTTAGTACACACCTACATGTTCTCTGTATCACACTTACTTTATATAAGAAATGCATCTCATATTAATTTTGAACAATATTTTATATTATGCTACACGATACAACTGATCACGATGCATTTAAACCAAATATTAATAAGCTCTAATGCTTTACTGAGGTCTGCATGCATTCATCATGGCATCAATGATAAGAAGTTAGAAGATTTCATCACATTTACCAACAGGAACACACATACAGAACATGATGATTACAGTGATCTATTTGCTACCTTCATACAAAAAACAAACAAACAAACAAACAAAACACCTAAATCTTAAGAAAACCTAATAACCTAATAAAAATGTTTTATTTATGACCATACAAAGAGATGATCCATTACCATTTTGGGTAAACAGCAAACATTGTAAAATAACAAAATGTGCAAAACGTTTGTCTTTACCATAACATATAATTTAAGAGGGTAAAAATGTTATAAATGTTTTTAATCGCCATTCTCTCAAATAAATTATCTTGTAAACATCATGCCACCGTCCCATTCAAGTTTTGAGTTTTTTGGTAAACAGTTAGCTTACGTCTATGGGGTTATGTCTGAAGTGCACTTAATTAGTCTGCAGAGTAAAAACAAAACCAAAAAGAAAAGGTTCAACCTACATTTCACCATCACACACCACTAAACATGCATTCTCTTAAGGCAGGGGTTTCCTTTATAAATGATCCAACATGTGCATATATTATTAGTTCTTGGTTTAATCCTTTAAAATGGGTAAAGCAAGCTCAGACTGGTCCTGCCCCTCTTTGTAATTGGCTGTTAGTGAATGTGGCCCGGTTGATCCTGCTCAGGGGGTGATTGGACTCCTCCTCGTGGGGGGAGGCAGTGGCGACTTCGGTGTGCTCTCCTTGGCTCTGAGTTGTTGGACACCTGGTGGTCAGAAACACTCCCCCCACTATCAGCAAAACAAATGAGATCCACCCCAAGTACAACGCAGGCCCCCAGTCTCTTCTCAAGTGTATAGCTCCCTCTAGTGACTGACTGGTGTGATGGCATGTCCATGCTGTGGGAACCAATAGCAAGATTCCAGACAAAACAAAAATGCCACCGGAAAAGACTTTAATCTGGTTACGGTGAGGAAACCACACAGCCCCCACTGCACTGATGACCACAGCAAAACCCCCTGCTACGATTGCCGCTGTGATGAGAGATCTCCATGTGCGGAAACTTCCAGAAAGAGACATAAGAGTTTGGTAGAACGAGCAGTGCAGGCTTCCATCGAGAGCCAGGTCCCAATGATCCCACTGCAGCCACACCCCATCCCAGTAGGCAGGCAGAGTGGCTGTAGCGTTGTCCACAGTGCCACTCACATTCCACAGGGCCAGGCAACGGGTCAGGATGGCACAGATCCACCCCACAAAGGCCAAGCCGAGGGCACCAAGTTCCAACTGCCTCAGCATGACTACAGTAACCGGCCTCCTCCTCAGTTCAGGCCCCACTGCCTAACTGCGAACAGCTGGCAGTGCAGTGCTCTGGGTTGGGCTGTTGTTTGTACATGTGCAGCAAGGGTGAGGCTCCCACAGACTGTAGAGTTGTGTGTCACTGGAGCTTTTGCATGGCGGAGAAACTGGTTCTTTGGTATTTGTGGAAAACAGAGACCTTTATCTGGGTGGAGGAGGGAAATCCTAGTGTTTGGTCTGCAATGGTTTCAAAACAATCCCTTTCTTCGAGTTTGTGGTAGGACAAAGCTCCCTCTGTGCTGCCTGTTTATAAATCACTGCTTATGTTACTCTAACTGGCTTAAGAGAAATCACTTTATTAATGCTGAATTTGGGCTGTCACGAAATATAATACAGCATATTAACATGTATGAATGTATTAAAACTAATGACAATTGTATTAATTTCATATCTTTTATTTAAAATCACAATTCTTTGATGAGCATACAAAACAATGAATTGCATATCTGGCACACAAGTATTTTATACTAATTAAACATTATCACCACACCAATTGTCCATGATGGGATTAAAAAAACATGAAACTATGTCACTGTTGTCTTGTTTGAAACTTGATTGCTTTTCAATTACAACTCATTCACATTTTATAATATCAGATAACAATGATTAACATTGAGAAATTATTACATTCCTTGTATCCAGTTCCTCATACATAGTTCTTAATGGCATAACTGCTTTGCGTGGTGGGCGCCCTGGCCATGGTGTGTCTAGTTGAGGGGAACTTGGCCCTCTGAGGTGGGCAAGTAACACATAGTAAAAGTCCTCCTATAAAAAGCAGGCCAGATGTTACAAAGCCACAGTAAATTGCTGCCCCCAACTCTTTTTTGAGCACTTCTGGGACACGTGGATTGTAGAAGTCGTTGATGATTGAATTGGCAGTCCATGCCACAGCTACAATAGTGGTGAGAGACGACAGACAGAAAATGAGTCCAGAACTCATCACCACTCTTCGTTTTGCCCGTGGATGGTTCAAACAGTTAGTACAGCGGGCACCCAATAGGAATATAAGGAAACCCAGGCAACCCAGAAATAGACTAATGCAGATGAGACCCCGGGCTGCCTGTAAGTCTGGAGACAAGTCCAGGATGGCATCATAGAGCTTACACTGCAGCTGTCCGGTGTATTCGCTCACACAGGTCATCCATAGCCCCTCCCAAAACACCTGCATGACCACTAGGTGTGTCCCAATAAAAGCAGTCACCTTCCACATGGGCAGGGCGCATATCAGGATGATCCCTGCTACACCTGCCATAGACACACTGATGCCCAGCTCCTGTATACCCCCCATGGGACTTCACGACTGCTGTGACCTACAACAAACACAAATGGAACATTCAACTACATGAGGACAAGAATGAATAAAAATGCATTGGATTTGTAATGTGAAGTGTCTTTCAAGACATCCAAAGTGCTTTTTACATATTGTTTTATACTACAGTGTAGTATATTAGTTATTGAAGCAGCAGCTATATTTATGAGTTCCTTTAACTGACTGGGTTCCAGTGTTTTATCCTTTTGCTGGTCTCAATGACATTTGTATGGCATTCAGATACTAAATTTTAAATGAATTTATTCCATTAGGTTATCAGGAGGGGAAATGTCTAAAATAGACTAAACTAGTTCAAATAGCTTAACTGGAAAGTTAGTAGTAGTAGTGGTAGTTTCCCATATGTTTTCCCATAAGTCATAATTCTTGCATTAAATGCATGCCACCACTAGGAGACACTATAACTATAGTTTTATCTATGACAAACTGATGACACATCAGGCAAAGGTTTCTGCAATAGTTTCTGTTAAAACTGTCTGATAGTCTGAAAGATAGAGAACACCAACTCATGTATCCAGTTATATTCAATTCTAACATTTAACATTCAATACCTTGAGTAGAAAACAAAAAGCTAGTCTGTAAAACAGGAAGTAGCCTACATTACTTTGTGTTACAACTAGCACTTGTTTTGGTTGTCTATGCATTTTCTGCTGACTGTTTAGAGATCAAACAGAATGTAAACCTTAGAGGACAGTTCTGATTTAATAAAGTACACATTGCATCAATTACAGAGTGAACATGAATCACTAATTTCCTGGAAAGAGATGTGTGTTACAATAACTTGGATAACAGGTTTACTTGAAGCTTGACTTAAAAATGGCAGAGGCTTTATTTGAATGTAAACAAGTAGGAAAAAGTATGTTATAAACCTCATGATAAGCAAAACATCAATAAACTGTACGTACAATTAAAAAGTACATCCTCTTAAAAACAAAACAACATAACATACCATACACTATATGTAGCATGGTACAACTTCTATACCAACCAGTATTTAAGTAGTAGGAACCAGCTTACCTAATTTTAATTGTTTATTTACAAAGCATTAGCCTATTTATAGTTGTAAAAAAAACATTATAAAGTAACAATTTGTCAGTGCCAATACTGTATATTTACATCTACATATTGTTTTACATAATTACTGGACATTTATTTCACCTTTGCGCCAAGTTATTCTTAAAGCAAGAGTCCTTCCTTAATTCCTTATCGGGAGTTTATCATCTTTATGGTAGCAACTTATTTTGTCTTCAAACAAATCTGTTACATTGAAAACTCAGATATAGGTCTTTGTTGGAGTGAGTGATCTGACAGAGTTTATCCTGCTCTGTCCTGCTGTTGACTTATTGAGCAGATATTTCACAGATGGAGCTTGATCATCGTCGCTCTTTGGGCAGTTTACGCACAGGAGAGCTCCTCCAAGAACCAAAAGTCCCCCTGCTCCCCAACCAACATATAGCGATGCCCCCAGCTCTCTCCTCTGCGCATCCACCAGCACAGGGTTGTAGAAATCCCTTATGATCATGCTCGCTGTCCAGGAAACAGGAATGAGACAAAGAACTCCACTGATGATCAATACCACACCAGCTGCAATGGTAGCCCTGGATTTTGCCCTTTCCTTTGGGATAAAGTTGGTACATTTACCCCCAGCGAAGGCAATTAGAAGACCCACAATTCCTGTAATGATGGAGACCACCACCAAGGCTCGAGCTCCTTGAAGGTCAGTACCTAGAGCTAGCATGGAGTCATACACTTTGCACTGCATCTGTCCTGTGCTTTGGACTACGCAGCTCATCCAGATGCCCTCCCAGATGGTCTGCGATGTCACAATGTTGTTGCCAATGAATGCAGTTACTCGCCACATAGGAGCTCCACACGCTACAATGACCCCAATCCAGCCCAGAAGAGCCAAAATGGCACCCAGCAACTGCATTCCCATCGAAGCCATCGCTGCACAGTGAAGTTTGGAAGTTGTGCTCGAAAGCCAGATCAGGTCTTTATGAGGTACTGAGATGCCGGAAGAATGGGAGGCGTGAAAACAAACTGAGGACACATTAGAAGGCCTGACAAAGAATACCAGCCATGCCGGATTCTTTGTGCTCCAGAACAATAAAAGATGGAGTCCAAACTCTTTGACTAAGATTATGTTCCATGGGCTTTTGTGCATAGTCTTGTGAGATTAGAAGAATATTATAATACACTTCAGTGGAAAGAAATAAAAGCAAGTTTTTAGATCTTATTTTCATTAAGTTCAATATCAGTGTGAAAAACACAGTCCTATTAGCCCATTTTAGCCTATTTAGCCTGATCTTGACCTTTGGTGTCAGTATTGAGGTTGTTAATAATTTATTATTGTTTGGTTATTTTGTAGAGTCTTAGCAGAAATACATTATTAAACATTTTTCATGATCATCAGTTAATATTATGTTTATGAAAAGTTCATATGTTGATGTGCTGGACAGTGTTGAATTTGGTCAATTTTGATTTTGATATTATAGCTAGGTGACATTCTAGGTGATCAACATTTTTGAGTCTGACTCGCAGATACCTCTAAATAAACATAATAAAGTGAAATGAAGAACAGGAATGTACTCCCATACTGTTGTGGCATGACAGAGAGAAATCTGGATTTGCACTATAGTGTTTTCCAAAGTTTACCATCAAGTTGCCTTAATGTTCTAATTTGTTGCAGATTTTACATGGGTCACTACAGGGCAAGCCATTCTAATTTGGTTTAATAACATTGGAATGTGATACTGGCCGAAGGTGTGTCCTGTTGATGAAACGTGTGCTGATAGTTTGGGTGACGCTCGTTTGTGAAAAAAAAAAAAAAAGCATTGAAATGCTTCAGTGGTGAATTATATTTATCAATAAGGATGCACCAATCAAGCTTTTTCTATTCTGACACCGATGTCAATACTTTGGCTTTAAGTATCTGCCGATACCCGATGTTAACCACTACTAGGGCAGGGACTGAAAATATTATTTATTTCATTTAAACACAAACAGCATATGTTAAAAATAATCCAAATATGTTTTGTACATTGTATTTACAATTGTATTTAACTTTGTAAAAATACAAGTTAATTATTATGAGACATTTTGGGCCAACATTGGCCAGTAAATTATCTTATTACACCAATTTATAGAACAAAATACCCGATACCCGATCCTCTGAAACTTTCAATATCGGCACCAATATCTGATACCCGCATCGTGCCGGTGTATCTCCACTTATCAGCCAGGACCAGGATAGTTCTCCAAACACACACAATACCTATATTATACATATTTGTTATTCTCATTAGAATGGTTAGGTCCAAGGCCCATTCTAGTTTGTGTATGTGTGTGGTTGTGTTTTTGTTTTAGCAGTTCCAATACAACTTCAATTTGATGGCAAAATAAAATGAAATGTGACTTGTTATGACACATTGTTTAACAGAGATCTCGCTATGGGGCTGGACCTTTTTCACAGCTGAAAACTTTCAGCTGTCACTGTTTCACTGAGACCAGTGCTCTGTCAAACCTGTTCAGCTGGTTTGTCTTCTTAAGAAATAGAGCAGTCTATTCATTGTTTTTACAGACTTGTATTCACCATTAAAAATGATAAATCCAAAGACTATTTAAAATAAAAGCAATGTTTTAATGAACAAATGCATCAGAGTAATACTTATTACAGTACAGTTACATACATCAGTTACATACATACATACACATGTATGTATACACATATGTACATATGCACATATGTATGTATACACATACATATTACATACATCAGTTTGAACAATAATGTACAAATTCTCTTTTTAGTGATAGTACATCTAATCTCCATATACAAAAACTATTAGAGATCAAAAAATAAAATCTTTCTCTATAAGTCCATCCTCAAACCACTATAGGAAGAACACTCCATTTTCAGCAAAACCTCAAGACCGCAAGATTTTGTCCATTAATAAATTGGTTCCATCAATGAGTTGGATTCTCACAAGGAGGAGGATTTTGAAAGGCTTAAGAATAAGTTAGTCTTTGTGGAGAGGGCTGCTCTCAGACGTAGGCCCGGCTGTCTGTTGACCTGGCTCCAGAGTACTTGACTGGGTACTCAGGGCTTTCTTTGGAGGGACAGGAGCTGCAGAGGAGAGCTCCTCCCAGTAGCAGCAGAGCAGCTGTGCCCCAGCCGATGTAGAGGGCAGCCCCCAGCTCCCTCCGCTGAGCGTTGGTCATGATGGGGTTGTAGAAGTCACGGATGATGGTGTTGGCGGACCAGCAGACGGGAATCAGGACCAGCACTCCAGCGACAATGAACACAATTCCAGCAGCAATGGCCACTCGAGCTTTGGCTCTGCTGTCCTCCACAAAGTTGGTGCACTTTCCTCCAGCGATGCCCAGTAAGACTCCAAAAGCAGCAGCAATTATGGCAATGACAATGAGAGCTCGGGCAGCCTGTAGGTCCTGGGGCAGCGCCAGCAGAGAGTCGTAGATCTTACACTGCATCTGCCCTGTGCTTTGCATTACACAGTTCATCCAGAGACCCTCCCAGATCACCTGTGCGGTCACAATGTTGGCCCCAATGAAGGCAGTCACCTTCCACATGGGGAGAGCACACACAATGATGGTTCCCAAGAAGCCGATGATGGCCAGGGCAAAGCCCAGCATCTGACGTCCCATCGACACCATGTTGGTCCTGGTGACTGAGCAAAATGAAGATGAAGTTAAGTGTTGCTCGGATGCTCAGGCGAATGAAATCTCGGCTTTGAGTGCGTCTTTCTTAAAGGTGGCGTCAGAAAGCCCATCCTTCTGACCTGAAACCTGTGCAATGACTGATTGACCTGCCAGACAAGATTCTTCACATGATTGACAATTGGACAAGAAACAGTTTCGATGAGATGCACATCACTCACCAATGACTATGTAAATGATGCTCGTAAAGAGGCCTACATTTCCTGTTCAAATGCCTCTGCAATGGCTATTTTTGATTGGGCAGTTACCGGAAGGCCCAGTCCAGGCTCAAGTTTCATGAAATTCATGATAAAATTGAATCTAAAAGTAAAATGAAATAATATAAAAAAGGAATTGTCCAATGAAGGATATTGTTATACTTTCAATTTGTACTTTTATTAAGCTGGTAAAATAACCCCCAAAAAGTTCAAATGAAACTTCAATGTTTGAAGTGTAAAGTTTACTTCTAAAATAGCCACAGTTTCTAGTAACTCTCCAGTGCCCAAAGTTCAAATTATCTCACTTTAAACCTTACAACTGCTTGAGGAAATGCAAGATACATTCCTTTCTTAAACTACTCAAAATGTACTCTTAATATCCGACCCTCATTATCGCAACATTTTTATTTACAATATTTTAATGTTGCTAATAATTGCTGAGACAATTTGTAATTTCCTAAAAAGGGGAATGGCTCAGTGGCTCAGCCCCTTTCCTCACTCTCACTCACTCAAGCATCATGCATGTTTTATTATTATTTATTATCAATATTTTCCTCCCTTTCTTCTTTATATTAAAATAAAGAAATGCATTCATTCATTGTTCATTATAAATAAGAAAAAAACAGTGTGTCAAGATTGAGCCATTAAAACCCATCTTTCAAATTTGTCCTTTTTAACCCAAGACTTGCATTGAAAATGTCTTAAATGAGATGTTATTTATTGTTTTAGTTGTTTTCAAAGATCCACATGTTGAAAGCACAATTTGTGCCCAAACCAAATATAATCTGCACACAACTCAAGCAAAAGAATATAATACATTTTATTAAACTGTACAGCCTAAAAATAAAATTAAAAACTGAACAATTCATCAATATATACAAAATATGTGAAATACAGATATTATATACAACTTTGGACCTATAGCAAAAACTTAAATTTAATTATATGTGTGCTACAGTGCTGTTAAGTAATGGCTGAAGAGAATTGTTTCTTATTTACAGTACAAATATATATGACTTGTTCTGGCTGCAAAGGATTCTTGGTTACACAAGAAGATATATTTTTTACCAAGCACTCTTGTATGTAATATTTTATCAATATTGTCCTTCTTTTCTTATAAAAATCATAACAGACAATGGTCTTTTTTCACAATGATACAGATTCCATGCTGGTCTTGTGCACAAAAAGTTTCTTTTTAGATGTATTGTCCACCAGAGTAAGCTGAGGGTGCTGTATAGGGCTTATTGGGCACATAAGATCCACTGTATGGCTGGCTCACTGGAGTGTAGACTGGTCTATACCCTCCCTGGTTTGATGGTGCCATGTATGGGTATGCTCCAGGTTGTGGTGGGTAACCTGGGTACCCATAGAACTGCTTTTGAGGAGGACATGAAGTTGTGAGGATGATTCCCCCAATGATTAGAAAAGCTGCAGATGCCCAACCAATGTAAATAGATGCTCCGATCTCCCTCTTCTGTGTTTCTATGGTCAGAGGATTTTGATAGTCTGTGATGGTATAGGCGGCTGACCAGCACACAGGGATCAAATCCAAAATAGCAGCTAAGATTATGAGGCAACCTGATATAATGACAACGTTAGCCATGGATGCTTCCTTCTTCAAACAGCTCGTACATTTGGCACCGAGGAATGAAATCATGAATCCAATGAATCCAACCACCAAGGAGATGATTATGAGGGCTCTTGCTGCTTGGAGGTCTCTGCTCATTCTCATCAGGGATTCGTTGAGTTTGCACTGCATCTGTCCAGTACTCTGCATCACACAGTTCATCCACAGGCCATCCCACACGATCTGCCCCGTCACAATGTTGGCCCCGATGTAAGAAGTCACCCTCCACATGGGCACCCCACAGGTCACAGACACACCAACCAGACCGATGAAGCTGAGGACTTGGCCTGCTACCTCCTTCCCTATTCTCCCCATCTTGGTGCTGTGTGTCTGGCTGGAGAGCTGGGAGCCAAAGTAACACACCGCTGGTGAGTTAGTTGTTGTTCGTGAGTGCTGAGCTGCAGGACATCCCGTGGTCTGACTAGTTACTCTGGATTGACTAGATTCTTGTGTGGGTTGGAGGAGTGGCAGAGCTTTTAAACCAAGTCGGTCTTTTTCTTATGTAGATTGACAAGCACCGTGCAATACTGAGGGAGATAACTTGAAAGACACTGAAACTAGTGGCCAATAGTCTGCTAATGAGTGATGGCCCTTGATCAATTGGTATTTTTACTGGAGAACTATAATGCTCCTAGACTTAAATTTATGTGTAAAAATACAGAGCTTTTATGTAGAGTAGACTAGAGTATGAAGTGGGCCTTACTTATATACAATTATTATTACTTAAGTAAAAATAGGCTGAGAAATATGTTATGTTTAAGCCTCAGTACTTAACTTTTTCGCCCAAAAAATGAACTAAAATAAAAGCATGTTGTTTTTCTTTTCATTTTGGTTGTTTTTATTGTACTGAAATACATAGAGAAACATGCATCCTTACTGTGATCATGCTTGCATCTTCACAAACCTGACTCTTACTTGGCCTGGAGGAGGAAGTCATCCTGCTAGTTTCCAATGTTGAAATGTTGTTTTTTTGGCTATAATTGTCCATGGTATGACATAAAACGTATCTATCTCCATGGAGAGTGTTCCGAAGTATGGTTTTAACTCTCTATTTCCATGGAATCATGCAGGTGACATGCCACTTCCAGAAAATTACAAAGTTGCTATAAGTTTATTCAAAAGCTACAGAAGCACATGAGGTGTAGATGCATTCTTTGCCTAAATGGAGTGCTGAAGATGTCCACTGGCTTAAAGAAAGTCATAAATCAAAACAGTCAAACAACAAGATGTACTCTAAACCCTGCTCTAAATATGTGAGATTATCTATTAGATTTGTAGACAAACTGTAGTCATAAAGCCTTTGGTTTTCAAGTTACACCACCCTTTGTTCTTTGCCTATGTGTCATATTTTAAGTATATCTATTTTTGTTGACTTTGTGTGAAGCACTTTGGACAGCTTAAGTTGTATTTTAAATGTGATATGTAAATAAAATTGATTTAATTTAATTTGAGTAAGTATTTAAACACACGTTAAACACAAACATTCAGTATAGAACATGATAATAGGAAATGCAACTCTTCAGAATAAAACAACTTAAACCATGCCATTTGGTGAGAAAATAATTTATTTACAATAATAGGACATTGTCTGAAAATACTAAGATGAAAAGTGAAATGAGGGAAAAATATCTATGAAAGTAGTGACAGTGTATTAACATTTGAGAAATAATCGTATGAATGATGCATTGTTCACAACATAACACTAAATAGAAATAGAAGGTTAAACCAAGATAAAAAGCTACCTATACTACCCCTTTAAAGTTTTACATTGTACAGTGATGTACACACTAATAAAATAGCATGATTTATATTTCCCTGGATTTAGAGGTGTCACAGTTCAAATGGGTCTTATTTAGTTGGCTGCTCCCTGCTTCCTTTCAAACAAGAGTGAAGGCTACAACTGAAAGGAATACAAATCAGTCAGGCAAGTCCTCTATGGCTTATCCTACACATACTCCCTTTGTGAGGAGGCCGACTTGACAGGGGTGAATTTGGGGCCATAGTTGTGGTACTGTTCTTTGGGAGGACAGTTCCAGCACATGAGTCCTCCTCCCATCAGCAGCAGAGCAGCAGCAGCCCAGCCAATGTACAGGGAGGCTCCCAGCTCATACCTCTGGGTTTCCAGCAGCATGGGGTTGTAGAAGTTATGGACGATAGTGTTGGCGGTCCAGGACACAGGGATGAGACAGAGCAGCCCTGACACAATAAACAGGACTCCAGACAGGATGCATGTCTTGGCCTTGGCTCGCTCCTCTTCAATGCAGTTGGTGCATTTGGCGCCTGCGATGGCCAGGATGACTCCTATTATCCCGGCCAGGATGGAGATGATGACCATGGCGCGAGCAGCCTGCAGGTCCTGGGGCAGTGCCAGCATGGAGTCATAGACCTTACACTGCATCTGCCCTGTGCTCTGCACTACACAGTTCATCCACATGCCCTGCCAGATAGTCTGAGCCGTGATGATGTTGGCCCCAATGAAGGCAGTTACTTTCCACATGGGCAGCGCACACACCACCACCACCATCAGCCACCCAATAACAGACATGCAGATACCGATCATCTGAATCCCCTGGGACACCATCCTGCTGCCTTCTCCACACAGACCCCAAGTGAAGAAAAAACAAAGAGCAGCCACTGATGATGTATATATAAACTACTTTATGACGAGCAGGGCCAAAAACATGAGGGCAGCATTTCTCAGCCTCCATTGGCCAAAAGCAGTTTACCAACAAACAGACCAACTGACCTTCAGTGCTGACTGTGCAGTATACAGCGTCAAGGTTAGAGCCAATGACTGAACATTTAACAGTAAATTATTTTTTATTATTTATAGTGAATACGTTTATTGCATTAAAGTTGACCTTAACAATTGGCAAGATTTTTTGCAAAATAATACAATTTCAGTGGTATGGTTTGATAAAGACACAGTAAGGTAAAAGTGCTTTGAATAGGCTTTCATAGGGAAACAATGTCACTGGGTAACTAACATGAAATAATTAACTATTTGACTACTTTAAAGACAAATTTAGTGTTAGTTAAATCAGTTTTTTTTTTTTTTTCATTTTTAATATAGTCACTCTACATCCTTTGTAACTACTGATCAGATTAAAGATAAATATCTATAATTGTTTGAACATGTTTTCTACATAATAGTGTGTAAATGTATAGAAGTAGCCTATAAAAGTAGTAAACTAGATATGTACAATTCTGTACAGTTGATACAAAAATGTATTTTATAAAACATGAATCTTAAATATTTTATTAAGAAAATTTGTGCAACATACTGTAAAAAAAAAAACATGGCAAATTCAAAAATATTTAAATGAAACATTTATTTACAGCATAAATTGCAGACAACAGACATAATATAAATGGCTGAAAAAGACATATAACATTTTAAACAGCCTATGTATTTGAAGTCCCTTCTCTGTCCAGTTACATCTGGGTGTGGCACTTTCCTTTTTTGCAGTGTTGCTGTTTCAAATAAATGATGAAATGAAAATGGCACACCAAGTGGGCAAAATATATTCACCAAGTCTTTGTAGAAGCTTTTTCTCTTTCTCACACGTAGTCCTTGGGAGCACTGGCACGGGAAGCAGTGTATTTGGCAGAGTAGTTATCCTTGGGAGGGCAGTTTGCACAGAGGAGGCCCCCACCCAGCAGGAGCAGAGCAGAGGCACCCCAGCCGATGAAAAGGGCGGCTCCGAGCTCATTCTTCTGAGAGCTCACTAACATGGGGTTGTAGAACTCTCTGACCACACTGTTGGCCGTCCAGCACACGGGCACCAAGCACAGGATCCCACTGATGATGAAGATGACTCCTGCCGCCACACACACTTTGGCCTTGGCCGTCTCGTCCTCCACACAGTTTGTGCACTTCCCTCCAGCGATGGCCAGGAGAATCCCAATAATGCCCACCAAGATGGAGATGATGGTAAGAGCACGGGCAGCCTGTAGGTCCTGCGGAAGAGCCAGCATGGAGTCATACACCTTACACTGCATCTGCCCCGTGCTCTGCACCACACAGGTCATCCAGATGCCCTCCCATGTTGTTTGAGCTGTCACTATGTTCTGTCCAACGAAAGCTGTCACTCTCCATTGGGGTATAGCACATACAACGATGACTCCAATCCATCCAATAATGGCCAGGGCAATGCCCATGATCTGAAAGCCAGCAGACACCATGTCTTCTTGTTAAGTGATAAAATGTCCTTGAGTTGTCAGTAAAGTTTGTACTCCAGGGGACCAGGTATAATGTGCAGGTGAGTTTGGAGTGGGTCTTTTATACTCTTAAATGGGGTTGGGCTCAAACATTGTCACATAAAGTTGTGACGTGATGCGAGCCCCCCCTTGTTCCCAGGTACAACATGTTTCATCATGTCAACCAGGTTTTTTCGTTAAGTGGATGACATACTATTGAGTCAAGTTTGGCCACACCTTAAGATCTTTTTTCTTTTTCTCTTGTTTTCAAACATGTTAATGGTTAAGAAAATTTGTAAAATACACATTTGCCCATGTCAAGATGAAAGGTCTAAAGCAAATAGTGCATAATAACCAAAGCAACATTTTGACAGCTTCTATTAATAATTATCAGTAATTTACTATTTATACAACACAGTATGTATCATAGTTATCATACACGAATATGTAGAGGTTACACAAAGAATCAGATATGTTTTGTACCACAGTTTAGAAAGACACTTTACTGCAAAAAAGCTGCGGAAGTATAAATCTTAAAGAACCTCTGTCATGATTTTGTACCAGGTTTTGAGCTCTGAACATCCTATTCTAGAAAGCCATGTTTTGTCCTTACATGATTTTAGCTATGGATTATGGATTATGATTAATTGTACTTTTGCTTGAATATGTTTTTTTTAAGTTGAATGTCCTGTCTTAATGTGGCCAAATAGAGCTCCATTCCTTATAACTGTAACATTCTTCAGGGCAGAGATCTGAACATTATCAATACTTAAGTAATGGTCCTAATGTTTTTTGTACATGATTTGAAGCCATAAAACAACAGTCAAGTAATTGATGTGAATAGCCTACTATTAAATTTGATTGAATATGGACAACCAATGTATTTTAAGTTATTAAAGTATTTTAATAATTAAAAAAAAACAATATATATTAAGTCAAAATAACTTGTTTAGCTTTACACCGCAAAAAAGCCCTATTTACACAGCACACAGTATGCACACGCACCACAAGCTCACTACAACCATACATACAGATGCAGTATATTTCAGAGATACTTCCGCAGAAAAACAAGTGTTAAGATTTGCCTACCTTGTGTCTGTTCTTCAGTCTGAAGCAGTGCAAGTGTCCCCCATAAGCTCCTACACTCAGTAAAACCTTCAGGTCTCCCTTCTGACTAATTACTGCTATTGTCCAGCTCAGAAATACATGAAGACAGCGATGTTAAGGAGCTGGCACAGAACATGTTACTGAATCCAGTGGACTGCAACAAACCGGGACAGGAGAGAGGGGGTCAGTCGAACCAGAGTATCAGATTGTCCAAGGCATGAATGGATACTGTGTTAAGGGTCCAAAAGTATCATTAAGAATATAAAGCCTCTATTTTGTCCACGTAAAGTCACTAAGCTACTCAAAGGTATATGGGGAGATAGAGTTCCACACACAACGAGTAGGAGATAAGGAGGAATTTGAACAATTAAGTGACTGAAGAAAGATGGGAATAGGCAGAGATTTGTCTTCGACCTTATGTGCCCTTACAACTTAATATCATTCTGCACAAAAAAACTGAATGACCCTTCAGTGTAAAAAGCTATTTGTAAGTTTTGGCTTCCTGTTATAGGAAACATTTTGAGGACTAAGATATAATATATTTTTTAAAATGGTTAATTGCTATGGCAACAGTCCTAATTGTTCATCATTCTGGAAGCCATAAATGGGGATAGACTATGTTTCAAGATTTAAACTGACCAAGAATCTAAAATCATGAATAATTAACCAAGCAAGCTTCTATTAGCCTTACTGATTTCATTAGCTGAAACAATTTCTTATGTATTGACAGGTGAATACTGCAACAACAGGTGCATGAGGTGTGGAGAGCAGCATGGGAAAACACCGGAGGCAACAGAAGTGACAAGTGGCAGCAGGTAAAAAAGAGACAAGCCCAGGCACCAGTTAACGGCTTTCTTCTGACTAGTCAGTAAAATTTACATTGGCTGGTTCGGCACTGTCATGCATTATTGTTGTATTGTGTATCATTGTGAGTATGTGTGTATGGACAGTCTGGTCTAAACTTAGTTCATGGTGTCATCCAGGTCAGGCCTGAGGCTATAGTGTTTGCAGAGTCATAGTTTCAGTTAATAGTATTTTGGTAGTATCTGTGCAAGATAGTGAGGTGAGTCAGAGGTGATGAAGTGTGTCACATGATGCAAACAGGAAACTGCCATTCAAAACAAATAAAACACATGTGACTGCTTTTGTAAGGTTTTTACTTTTAATTTAGCTTTTACAGCCGGCTTGTATACTCTAGCTTCTTGGTTTTTACTTCAACCGTTTTTGCTTTTCCTACCTCATGAGAATACGCACGGTTGTTCTCACAGAAACTGGTTGGACTGGTTCACACTCCCACTGTGTAATAACCTAGTGTACTCAGTGCTCTACAAGTGACGGCATGCACATTTTTCTAATGAACTGCACGTCTATTCTGGGAACTCACATTCATTCAACACTGAATAATTTAATTTAATATTTAAATGCAGCATTTCTTTTACACAATCAAGTTAATACATTGGTATGGTTGGTGTGAATGTTGACTTCAATGCCCCTAACCAACCAACTGGCATAAAGGTCTGCACACTGCACATGAATCTGTTACGCTTATTGACATGCCTTCTGTTTTCTATTTTCTCTTGGGTATATTAGCCATTTTAGATATAAATATTACTTGTTACTTGTTACATGTTACTTGTTACTTGTTAAATTTGGTCAAATCCCTTAAATGTTTTTTTCCCCTTTTTAACATCTAAGAAAATGTGGCCTAGTGCACAACTAATAATCTCAGGGTAATTGTGAAGGCTTACTGTACTCTGGCGCCTCCTGTTGCTCACAATATACACCACACAAAATGCCCAAAAGTAGACAGTGACTTCCTCTTTGCAGGAGTTTGAAAGGCCTAATGGTTCCCAGACCTAATGTATTCAGATTCAGTTTTTGTGCAGTGTGTGTACTGAAGTCTTATTAAGGGGCCAGACTGAGGATCAAAGTTCATTTGAACTACTGACCCCTGATGACCTCTGATAGACGGAGGAGTGAGACAGAGCTCACCTGTCTGACCACCCTTTATCTGTGAAAGAACAAGTTTGTCCCAGGGGCATTCAAAGAATGACATTGTGTGAGAACAATTGGACAATAAAACAGTTTAACATTGCTGAAAAACAAATATACTGATACAGTGCATTTCTGTTTTTTTGTGTATTATGTACTCTTTTGTTCAGTAAATCTGAGTTCGTAAATGTACTGTGAATTATGCTGTTCCTATATGGAGTAATACTTTGATATTTGACACTAAGTCTGTTTTTGGACACATGAGTCCAATCTGCTCTCTGGATGTAAATATGATGCCAGCTGAGGCTGACTCCACCTTCAGTCTAAGCTGTATAAAGAAGTGTGATTCTCTCTCTCCGTCTCTCTTACCTAAGTCTATGAGAGGACTTGACTCTGTGATCTGATCTGTCACTGAGGCTGAGGCTGCTGCCTGCCGACAGAGGACCCTTATCCACAGGCCTGAGAAGACAGCTCTGTGCAGCACCATGTCCTCCACTGGTTTGGAGATCCTGGGCATGATCTTGGCTGTGGCTGGGTGGCTGGGGGTGATGGTGGCCTGTGGTATGCCCATGTGGAAAGTGGCTGCATACATTGGACAGAACATCGTCATCTCTCAGGTGATTTGGGAGGGCCTCTGGATGAACTGCTCAGTGCAGAGCACGGGGCAGATGCACTGCAGGGTGCATGACTCCATGCTGGGGCTGCCTGTGGACCTACAGGCTGCCCGGGCCCTGGTCATTGTCTCTATGGTGCTGTGCATTATTGGCATTGGTCTGTCAGTGGCAGGGGCCAAATGCACTAACTGCAGCCAGGACGTGCATGGTAAACCTCGGTTTATGGTTGCTGCAGGAGTCACCTTTGTTGTGGCAGGACTGCTGATGCTGGTGGCTGTGTCCTGGATGGCACATGCCATCGTCATGGGCTTCTACGACCCCATGCTGGAGGAGACCGGGAAGAGGGAGTTTGGAAATGCTTTGTACTTCGGCTGGGCTGCTTGCTGTTTGCTCATCCTTGGCGGAGCACTTCTCTGCTGCTCCTGCCCCACCAGGGCAACCCGGGGACAGAGCAGCTCAGTGCCACCTCAAGTGGACTACTCTGCCCTTAAGACCGTGACAGTCAATGGGTACACAAAAAGAGACTATGTGTGAGAAAACCTTGTGGTACTGTGAACTGGCTATCTATAGTGCACTGCTGAAGGACAAAGCATTTATTTGAAAGACAGATGAATGACAAGAACAAAGCCTACAGTCACACTCTTAAGTGTGCCCAAAACTGTTCCAGCTATGTAGCCCATACTCATTCATACTGCTGTGACTCTAGACATGAAGAAATTCACTCTAGTTTTATGTATAGAAGTTTAAATTAGAACCTAAAGTGGGAAGCCAATGTGAACCTGTCAATAGAAATTGTATATTTTTGTATATTTATACAGCTAAATCTAGTTAAATATTTCCTTTTTACAGATAAAAGTAAATGTATTACTTTACAAAAACAATACATAGTCTTGTGTGTTTTTTCTAAAGTATTTTTGTGCTGGAAAGATTCAGATGTAGTGAAGGAAATCACGCAATGACATTTGAAGGTATTGCATTTTTTAAAATCTTGAGTATTTTATTTCAGTGGAAGAAACTATAACAATCAGTGTCTTGTTTTAAAAGTACACTTTCTAAGCCTCATTGTTCATGAGAGTCAGTCAGGGAGAGCAGTGAGCTGGGGGGGGGGGGGGGTGGGGGGGCGTGGTCTTACAAAAACAAAGACCGCTATTGATTTACTGGCTGTGCTGCTTTGAAAAACCTTAAACTGAAAAAAGCTCTAAGTGTGGAGTGAAACTGAGAACCTCAACTCAGCACCAGTGAATTCAAATAAAGTATGAGTAAAAAATAAGATTAAAGTTAATGATTGAATAAGATCGTACTGGAAGCTGGAAGGTCTCTCGTGAGCACATGCCCTGGAGACATGTTTGCCTTTATGCATATGGATTAACAAAGTAGAGCTGAGAAGACTCACAACCAATGAGTCATTAGACCTGACCACATACTTCTACTCAGGAGTCACTGGGGCTGAAACTAGTGGAATTTTGTCATTGAATTAAAAAATAACCAGAAGCACCAAAGATAATTAAGTGGCAAATATGAGAGACAAGCCATAAATGATATAGGCAGTGTGACATATGTCACATCCAAACGAACAAGTTACAGAAGTACAGTGCATTGTCTACAAAGTATTAGTACAGACTTAAACATCATTCAGAAAGAAAAGAAACACTACTTTCCCCAGATGTTTTCTAGGTCAGTGTGTTACAGTTATTTGAAGAATTTGGTGAGGTGCATTCATGCTGTATTGGGCAAAGCTCTCAGTGTTTATTAACTCTGTGGGGCACCAGGTACGTGTCAGGGACATTCCATTCTTCTGGCTGATAAAAGACAGGGTATACACTAACACCAAGCAATCTTATACAATGGGGTCTAGTCTGAACTTAAATAGAGGG
>KN483906.1:2063-36033 GCA_000787095.1 Periophthalmodon schlosseri
CCCCCACATTGGCGGTTGAACAGCGGAGAATTCTCATAGAACAGCGTCAGCCATAATGAACAAACTTTATGTGAGTTTCAGAGACTGTGGATTATTGTTGAGCACTGGGATGTTCACATCCCAATGTTCACAAGTGTAGAAGACTTTTACTGGATTTACAAAGCTCCAGACTGACGGTAGAAAAGGATTTCTGCAGCTAATCAAGCCGGACATTAATTAAGATATGAATGTATTTTTACATCGATTTTGCTTTTTAAAATTTGGTTTGTTCATTTGCTTAACGTTACCTGACTGTTTAGAAATGTCGGCTGAGCCTCTCATTCTACATCCTTCCCTCACTTGTAAACAAGACCCCAAGATACTTGAACTGCTTCACTTGTGGCAGGGACTCTCCACCAACCTGGAGAAAGGCAAGTCACCTTTTTCCAGTCGAGAAACATGGTCTCGGGTTTGGAGGAGCTGATTCTCATCCCAAACCATCCTGCTGCAGGTCCTGTTTCGATGAAGCCATCAGGACAACATCATCTGCAAATAGCAGAGATGAACCGGACCCCCTCCGGCTAAACTGTGTCTAGAAATTCTGTTAAAAAAAAAACACTGAACAGAACCGGTGACATAAGGCAGCCCAAGCAGAGTCCAACATGCACCGGGAACAGGTTTGACTTACTGCCAGAAATGCAAACACAGCTCCTTCTTCAGTCATACAGGGACCGGACAGCCCTTAGAAAAGGGCCCCATACCCGGTACTCCCGGAGCAACCCCCGAAGGGAACCACGAGGGACATGGTCGAATGCTTTCTCCAGAGCCATAAAGTACATGTGAACTGGTTGGGCAGACTCCCATGAGCCCTCTAGCACTCAGGATCTGATCTCATCCACCGAGGAGCCTTGCCACCGAGGAGCTTGTCAGCCATCTCAGTGACTTCAGCCAGGGTGATGGATGAATCCTTCTCCAAGTCCTCACTCTGTGCTTCCTCCTTGGAAGAAGTGACAGTGGGATTGAGGAGATCCTCAAAGTATTCCTTCCATCACCCCACAACATCCCCAGTCGAGGTCAGCTGCCCTCCACCCGCACTGTAAACTTTGTTGGTGAAGCACTGCTTCCCCCTCCTAAGGCATCGGACGGTTTGCCAGGATTTCTTTGAGGCCAACCAATAGTTCTCCTCCATGGCCTCCCCGAACTCCTCCCAACGGCAAGTTTTTGCCACTGCGTAAGCACAATCATGATACGCTTGGTTCACGGTACCCGTCAGCTGCCTCAGGAGTCCCACAAGCCAAAAAGGCTTGATAGGACTCCTTCTTCAGCCTGACGGCATCCCTTACTTCCAGTGTCCGCCACCAGGTTTGGGGGTTGCTGCCGCAACAAGTACCACAGACCTTACGACCACAGCTACGAGTGGCCACATGGATAATAGATGCGTATTAGAACATGGTCCACTCGGAATCCATGTCCCCGGCCTCTCCCGGGATTTTGGATAAGCTCTCCCGGAGGTGCAAGTTGAATACCCCACTGACAGAGGTTTCCGCCAGACGTTCCCAACAGACCCTCACAGTATGCTTGGGTCTGCTAGATCTGTTCGGCTTCCTCCCCCGCCAGCGGATCCAACTCACCACTTATTGACCTCCAGCCTAGAGTGTCCTGGTGCCACATGCACTGATGGACACCCTTGTGCTTGAACATGGTGTTCATTATGGACAAACTGTGACTAGCACCAATAACGGCTTGGGTTCAGATCAGGGAGGCCATTCTTCCCCATCACCCCTCTCCAGGTGTCACTGTCATTGCCCACGTGGGCATTGAAGTCCCCCAGTAGAACAACGGAGTCCCTGGTCAGTGCACTGTCTAGTACCCCTCCTAGGGACTCCAAGACGGCCGGGTACTCTGCATTGCTGTTTGGTTCCTAGGCCGACACAACAGTGGTCCCGTCCACTGGGGTGAACTCCAACACGTGGCAGCTAAGTTGTGGGGCAATAAGCAAGCTCCCATCAGCTCGCTGCCTCTCCCCATGGTCAACACCAGAGAAATGGAGAGTCCAGCCCCTTTCAAGGAGTTGGCTTCCAGATCCCAAGCTGTGCCTGGAGGTGAGGCCGACTATATCTAGTTGGTAGCGCTCAACCTCCCTCATAAGCTTAGGCTCCTTCCCGCCATGAGGTCACATTTCATGTCCCCAGCACCAGTCTCTATGTCCAGAGATCCGGGCGCCAAGGCCCCCGCCTTCGACTGCTGCCCAGATCTCACTGCACCAGCCCCTTATGGATCCTCCCGCAGGTGGTGGGTCCACGGGAGGACGGCCTCATGCTGCTCCTTCAGGCTGTGCCTGGTCGGGTACTAGAAGTTCGTTGACGAGCACCCACCCCAGGCCTAGCTCCAGAAAGGGGCCCTGGTAACGCCAATCTGGGTGACATAACTGGCCTTGCTCTTAAATGTAATTCAAAGTGCTTTACAGAATAAGAAAGACATTAAACACACAATACACAATACAAACAAATCAAAACAGAAATAATCATTATAAAATGAACATTAAAAGAGGAGCAGTGTTCTGGATGTACTGCAGCTGTCTTAAGGCTTGTTTGGAAAGGCCAGTGAGTACTCCGTTACAGTACTCTAACCTACTGGATACAAATGCATGAATAAGTCTCTCCAAGTCTAGTTTAGACAGTATACCATTAATTTTTGCAATGTAGAAGAAGATAGGACCAAACGAAGTCTACATCAGGACTAAAATAGTCCTCAAACTCAAACCAAGAGCAAACCAGAGAAATTGAATGCCCCCTTGCTTTAACTTTGTCAAAGATTCAAGTGTTTCAAGTGTTCAAAACTTCTGAAGGAGACATTAACTTCTCCACAAGAGAGTATATATTTACACACTGGTAGAAGATCTAAGCCAGTGCCAGAGCTGCAGAGACATGCAGAACCAAAGCATTAGTTGTGAACATCATTAAAGAGATACAGGAGCAGATAGAAGAGCAGATACAGGAGCAGATAGAAGAGCAGATAGAGGAGCAGATACAGGAGCAGATAGAGGAGCAGATATGACACACAGGGCTGATAAGAGAACATGATACGGCTGTAGGACTCACTTTATTCTGCTCTTTGATCAGACACAATGTTTGGTGGAGAAGTATTCAGCTGAAGTGTAGTGGGACTGATGAGGCAACAGACACACACAGTTTATGAAGGAAGTGAAGGAAGTACTTTTATATCAATACTGTGATTTCAAATGTCCAAAGATGATCCAGAGGGTCGTAGATTATATCTACAGCAGATACAAGAAGAGTATGTCTGTATATGAAAACATTACCTGATGAAAAACCTGTAATATATTTTTTCTCACAAACTTCAAAAGAAGTTTAAATTGATATCTCTAAATATAAGACGTGTTCCTATTCCCTGCAGTGTCTGAAGCTCACAGAAATAGACTGCTCTGCTGTGAGAGCGGCGCTCCTGCTGTACATGTCTGACACATGTGTGACCTCAGTGCAGCTGTAAATCTGCCTGTACGGCCTGCTGACAGGAGCCACGGCTGTTAGCATAACCCACAGTCAGAGGAAGCACCCGGGCCCCCGAGGGCCCCACACAGGCTGGAGGCGGGACCTGGGGAGGGGCTTGGGGGCGGGGCCTGGACAGATTGATGTGTACATGTTTGATGTGCTCGTGGAGGAGGAGCAGGAGAAGTGTGGGAAAGCAGCTCAAAGCGCAGTAACACCACCACGGCCGAGCACATGGGCAGGTTTAAAATACTGCAGAACTTTTGATATGTGCACACAAGTACATACACGAGACAGAACATGACCACCACCTCTCCATTCTCAAGAGCAGTGCTGGAAAGATTACTGCAAATTTGTACTCCAGTAAAAGTACAGTCACATGGCTAATAGTTTATTCAATTACAAGTAAAAGTACAGCTGCCAAAATTGTACTTAAGTAAAAGTAAAAAGTACACCTGAAAAATATTACTCAAAGTCACAGTTTTTGCAGCATTTTAGATTGTCATGATAAAATGAACTGAATGAAAGTGTTTGAAACTACAATCCGCATTTTCTCTGAGCTCGGGCCAATCAGAGCAGGAGATGCAGAGTCAGAGGAGTAGAGCCAGAGGAGCAGAGCCAGAGAAGCAGAGACAGAGGAGCAGAGACAGAGGAGCAGAGAGCCAGAGGAGCAGAGAACCAGAGGAGCAGAGACAGAGGAGCAGACCCCGAGGAGCAGAGACGCAGAGGAGCAGAGAGCCAGAGGAGCAAAGAGCCAGAGATGTATTTTCACCATAGCAACACAGATGACTTTTTAATGATCCAAGATGGTGCCATGTACAGTTGCCAGGAGTTTTGACATTTTTGCACTGTTGTTCTGCCATTGCTGCACATTTGGTACATATCCAGTCAAAGACTATTTGTGACTTTTATTTACCTTATTTTTAATTAGTTTGTTCACTGACAATACCAATAAGACTCTGATTCTGATTATAGTCTGGCTAGAACATTTATTCAAAAGGCCGTCTCAGCAGCAGGAGCAGTCTGTGTGTGAGTCCAGACCACATAATGACAGCGCCTAAAATAGCTGGGCTCAGGACCTCTGGGACTCTGCACATGGCTGAACTACTCGACACTACAGATACAAATACAGCCAAACATCTGAGGACTTCTGTAGACCTGCCCTGACCTCAGCACACTTCTCACCAGATAACCACCAGACCCATGAAGATCCACTTAGACATCTCTAGACACTACTAGAACTGGCCAGACACCTACCTCAGCCACCCCAGATCCCACCAGACCCCTTCAGACTCCCCCAGACCCAATTAGACCCATCCAGATTCCACTAGACCACTCTACCAGACCCCTCCAGATACACTCGTACACAACTAGACTCCTCCAGACTCCCCCTGACACCACCAGAACCATCCGGAGCCCTACCTGAGCCACCCGAGACTCAACCAGACCCCTCCAGACTCCCACAGATCCTACTAGGCTCCTTAAGACTCCCCCAGAGTCCATTACACCCATGCAATGTAGACTCCCTTCATATTTCTCAGTTTGAATTAAGTCCTTGTAGATGCTTTATTAAATGAACAGTGTGTAACTTTCTGGAGGTGCAGGGTCACCTGCATTATTCCATGTAAACGGAAAGTTAAAACCATACTTTGGAACATTCTCCATGGAGATAGATAGGATTTGTGGATATGCAAGCCTACTCACTGTAAAGACGCATGTTTTTCAGTGCTATAAACACAGCCAACATGAAAAAACATGCTTTTATTTAGTCTCGTTTTGTGGAAAAGTTACATGCAGAGACTTTAAGGCAAATTAAGGTGTAATTATTATAAAGTGGTTCCAAACAAACAATAGTAATATCAATTTTTTTAGAAAATTATTTTACAGTACATCACGTTTATTGATTCATGTTGTCACAGTGAAATGGCCAAGTTGAACTGTAGGGGGCGCTCCACATAGTAAAAAAAACAGCAATGAAATAAAACCAGTGTTCCTCAAATGAAAAGTCAACATTAGGATGACTTTGGAGCTCAAATGTTTTAACAATTTGGCGCAGAGCAGCGGAGTGTGCTCAGGGGCCCGTTGTGTGTGTGTCTGTGTGTCTGTGTGTGTGTGTGTGTGTGTGCGTTGGATCGGCCCCAGGACAAAGGAAGGACCTCACATCGGGCCCCATTGGCAGCACACACAGAGCGGAGACGCACTATAGGGCCCGCATAATGTAGCAGTCATGTAAAAACAACAGCACGCGCCATCGGACCGCCTTATGCACACACACGCGCGCATACCCCCCTAAACACACACACATGGATACATACACACACACATACACACACACCCGCCCTCTCACAGACGCCAGTGCTGGTTTTTCATCCTTCTTGGGGACATTTATTTCCTGGAGACAGATTCTTCTAACCTTAAAGGCCCTGTACCTGTTTTTTCCCCATGTATTTGAGCCCAATGTACAGTACACATATATTGTATAAGCAGCTCTTGAAGTCAAAATAAGTCCGCTGTGTACTGTCTGCATCTAATTATAAAGGGTTTTATTGTCCGAGAATCAGGAAGTGCGCTCTGAAATTGTGAAAAGTGCTTATAAACTCATCATGGTGAATAATTAGGATGCTCAGAATGCATAAGGTAAGTGAGGAAACGCCTTTGAATTGTGAAAAGTGCTTATAAACTCATCATGGTGAATAATTAGGATGCTCAGAATGCATAAGGTAAGTGAGGAAACAATTCAAAATGAGCTAGATCTGGCCTTAAACCGTAGTCATTACTTGCCCAACCATAACCTAAACCCTAATCTTAACCAATGTTAACACATATCTGATCTTTAAAGTGCATTTGACAGGTGAATCTACTCATTTCACTAAAACATACCTAGCAACCGTAACGTTAACAAGGGCCAAACCTTGTCTAAATTACACAATAGTCATGATTAGACTAATAAAAATAAATGACAACACTTTTATTTTGTTCAATGGAGTCTGTGTAATCCCTCAGTCGTTCGGGTATGAGCCATAGAAAAATTTAATTCTGTAACTGGACAAATGTTTTAGAGTGAAGACATTTCGCTGCTCATCCAAATGGCTTCTTCAGTTTTGGTCAGATTGTTGGTGGACACTGCCTTATATCTGTCTGAAGCTCCTCCTTTCAGATAGATATAAGGCAGTGTCCACCAGCAGTGTCCACCAGAACTGAAGAAGCAATCTGACCAGAACTGAAGAAGCAATCTCAGTCTCTTGGATGAGCAGCCAAACATCTTCACTCTAAAACGTTTTGTCTAGTCCACAGATTTGAATTTTTCGGAGGTTTAAAATGCCCAAAAAATGCCTTCCTTGTGCGCAAATTGACCCTGAATTTTGGATGAAATTTTAACTTCAAGCTACTTCTTATATTTTTGGACTTTTTTCCACAAACTGCCACTTAACTGATGTAAAACTATGGTAAATATTGACCACAGGTACTATCCCCCCAAACCAAGTCTTTTTCCACAAACTGCCACTTAACTGATGTAAAACTATGGTAAATATTGACCACAGGTACTATCCCCACAAACCAAGTCAGAATTAGAAAACCATGAAAACCTGTCATGTGCACTTTAACCCATTTTAATCCATCTCCGAACCCCATGTTGTTCATCTAAAAATAATGGATTTAGGTCCCCACATTGTGATAAACACCCGTCCACACACTGGCTCCTCCTCTCCGCTTTCATCTCAAACACTGGGCTCGCACGCTGCACTTTTCTCTTATTTCATTTACGCTCAGAATGGGAATCGTCCTAGTGTGTAATTATGAAGACAATGTTCGGAGGGATTATCACAGCCAGGCTCAGATAAGAGAAAGGGAGGGAGAGAGGGAGGGAGGGGGAGGATAGAGGGATAGAGGAGGAAAGGATGGACGAATGCAGATATCGTCTCCCTGTCTGGTGTTTGGACAGGACTCCTGGATAGAACGGCATGATGGGCACGTGGACACTGGTGAAGAACTCTTTGCTTTGTCAGATGTTGTAGAAAAAATGGCAGTAGCTCGAGAGTTGAAGAGAAGAGGAACAATAGGAGACGAACCCTCAGCACACTCTGATAGTGCTGTCCATTTCAGTCTAGTCCAGTCCAGCCTGGCTATGCTTCCGTTGTAGGGAGTATTATACCTCTGATGGTGTAGGCCAAGATGACAAGGCCTGAGCTGGCAGGAGGCTTGTCACGATAACATGTGAGTTTGAGAAAGATTTGTGCTGAATTTTGTTCAACAGAAACAACTGAACTGATATTTTTTTTCTATCTGTTTCTATTTGTATATTTTTGTTTGCTTAAATTATGAACGTGTTAAAAATAAACCCTCAGACTTTTCAGCAGATCTCAGACAATAATAAAAATACTTTTACTTTTCAGTCCTGTTCAAAAATGTAGAGGAGTAGAAAGTACAGATACCTGCTCTAAAATGTAATGAAGTAAAAGTAAAAAGTATCCACTTTAAAATGTACTTAAGTAAAGTACAGATACCTAAAATTTGAACTTAAGTACAGTACTTTACTACTTTTACTTCATTACGTTCCACCACACATCATGGGGACCAGCAATTTTTTTTTTTTTCTAGAATCTAGTTCACGCAATACTAGATAAGATATCCAAACTCCCCTCTCTCATTCAACAGCAGGGAAACCCAACAAGCCTGGAAAACCCAGCATGTGTGTGTGGGGTTTGTGTGTGTAAGAGTGTTGACTCTGTCCCCACCATGACAGCGTGTGAGCGTGTGTCTGGGCCCTGCGCTGGGCCGTCTGTGTGGCCCCTGCGCCGGGCCCCTGAGCCGGGACGTCCCATCACAGTGAGGTCTCTGAGGAGCACAGTCCAGACACTTAGTCAAATGAATGAAATGCTTTTTGAGGATGCTTTAGTTCTCAGGACAGATTCTGTTACTTGTATTTGAGACAAATGTGTCTTGGCCCAGTATATTGTATAAGCTGCTTTTGAGGTTTTATTGTCTGTTAATCAGGAAGTACGCATTACCATGCTAGCTCTTGTTACCATTACCATGAAGGTAAGACTTCACACTGGTCTCTGAAACTTGTAAAAAGCACTTCTAAACTCATCATGGTGAATAATTAGGATGCTCAGAGTACATAAGGTAAGTGAGGAATAACTTTGGACTCCTGCAAACTGTTTAAAATGAATTAGTTCTGTGTTTCACGTTTTTAAGACCACACCAGAACCAGGACCGGACAAGGACCAGACCAGGACCAGACCAGGACCAGACCAGGACCAGACCAGGACCAGACCAGGACCAGACCAGGACCAGACCAGGACCAGACCAGGACCAGACCAGGACCAGACCAGTGCTCAGGATTTATCATCCAAAGATTAGATTTGAAATGATTAGGACAATCATTTTCCTGTTCCTGCTACACGCCCACTGTGACGTACTTACTTCTCTCATTTAATCTTCATCTTAATCAGTGATACGGCAGTGTCGTGTAGTCATTTTAGTACAAATGATAAAAACGGGCTGCTCGCTAGTGTGATGTGCAGCTGTCCAAGGAGGGGCCGACAGCCTGCGCCGCTTTGTTGTGATGACGTTTACGGTGATGTATCATAAAGAGGCAGGTGGGACTCAGCACCGCAGTTTAGATGAATATTGTGATATCTCATCTCCAAAATATAACACAATGATCCAAAGTGCCTCTGATTATATATAGCAGATATATATTTAAGTACATTTTAAAGTGGATACTTTTTACTTTTACGTCACTACATTTGAGAGCAGGTATCTGTACTTTCTACTCCACTACATTTTTGAACTGGACTGAAAGGTAAAAAAGTATTTTTTTTTTATTATTGTTGGAGACCTGAAAAGTCTGAGGGTTTATTTTTTTAAGCAAACACAAATATACAAATCAATTTTTTCTGCTGAACAAAATTCAGCACAAATCTTTATCAAGATCAGTACATTTGAAGCTTTATGAGAAGTCAAAATCTGTGTGAAATACTTTTACTTTTTACTCTTAAGTACTTTTTTAAAGGGGTACTTTAATACTTTTACTTAAGTAGATTTTTTTCATGTGATACTTTTACTTGAGTATTTTTTTGCTCCAGTATCTGTACTTTTACTTAAGTAATAGAATCGAGTACTTCTTCCACCACTGTTAATTATTCCAATAATGATATTACAATATACAACAATTCAGTGCCAGTGTTTGTGTAAGAAAAATAAAGGGTTTAGTGGTTGACATGTTTCAGTCCTTTTACCTGCAGTAAACACACGTAAACAAACGTAAACACACGTAAACAAACGTAAACACACGTAAACAAATGTAAACACATGTAAACACACATAAACACACGAAAACACATGCAAACACATGTAGACACACTCATATGATCAAGATCAAAATAATACTAATATCAAAATTAAATTGCAGTGATGTCGTCAGCACTGATTTTTTTTTTATTTGATATTTTTGTCATTATTTAAACGTTTATGCACTGACTTATTGCCCATGTCGTTGTGGTCAGACCACACACACAAACACAACATTTACAGACTGCACCTACTGGTCTCGTCCTGAGCTCTGATTTGGCCCTGGTCTGGTCCTGGTCTGGTCCTGGTCCAGTCCTGGTCTGGTTCTGGTCCTCTGCCCTGTCTCCACTGTGAGGGTCAAAGGTCAGAGGTTTAGGAAGCGCCCTGTGTGGTGTGTTCACAGACAGCAGTACAGCACATTACTTCTCTCTCGTTCTCTCTCTCCCTCTCCCTGGCTCTCTCTCCTTCTCTCCTCCTCTCAAAAGAGAGAGAGGGAGAGAGAGAAAGGCAGTTGTAAATGGTCACAGATTCTCTTTCTGCCTGTCTCTCTCTCTCTCTCGCTCTCTCTCTCACACACTGATGAACTCTTGGCTCTGTAATATCTCACGTTGTATTTTAACTTGAGCATATTTCTGTCAAAATTCAGTTTTGCTTATTACAACAAAATATAATAATTGTTATTCATTTTTTGAAGCTCAATTTTCGTATTGCACTTGAAATCCACACTTAACACTGAATCAAATCTAAACACAGAAAAAAGTGTCTCGCTCCAGGACAGATGAGGTCAAAATAGGTCCACTGTGAGCTGGCTGCAGCTAATTATTAATTGTTGTATTTATTGTTTAATTAATTGTCTGAGAACCAGGAAGTGCACCGTTAGCATGCATAACGGCAAAACTCCACACAGAATAACTTTGGATCACTGCAAACTGTTTAAAATGAACTAGTTCTGTTTTTCATGTTTCTGAGACAGTAAAAGGTATAGCAACTTTAAAATCAAAACAAATACATTGACATTTTGAGACCACACAGAAAACCACACACACAGAAAGAATCACAAAAATGTTCTACATGTTCTCCAGAAGTTCTTTGTCTTTGTGGGTGAGCTGATGCCCCCTACAGGCTTGTTGTGTAAAAGCAGACAGTGCAGTGGCGTGCACGTTGGGACCAGACAGAACGCCCGGCTCTAAAGCTGTTGGAGTCTGGGGCCCTTGACTGTGACCTGATAATGGAGGGGCCCCTGTGTGAGCTGAAGAGGCCCTCAGAAAAACAAACCACTCCACACTGAGCTAATGCACGCAGGGCCAACTCTGTGCTCATTAGGTCATTAGTCCCCTGATGATCACACAGGCACGCGCGCACACACATAAACACACACACACGCACACACACACACACATGCTCAGACTCACAACACACGCATAAACACACACACACACACACACAAGGTCAATCGTCTTTTGTGGGATTGAAAATGCAAACTTGAAACAGCTTTACCCTGAGGGACGGCTCCGCGTGTGGAGATTTAATAAAAATCATTTGTTAACTTGTAAATAGTTGAGTTTATTCGTCACACACACACACACACAGTATCGTCTGTAGTGAAATTCTTATGTAGCTCCCAAAAACATAAAGCACACATACAGTAGGTACATGAAACACACAGAGGGGGAGAGAGTTTGCAGCTCACTCCTGGTTCAGATGATTTAGGGATGGGCACTATAATAGATCTTTTGAAGCATGCAGGGACTCTCTCTCTGGCCGCCTCTCTGGGGTTTAGCTGTTTAAAAGCCCTGCTCATGTCATGCTCTCTAGCCCTCTTATCCCTCTTATTTATGTTTGTATTTCTTTCTTTGTTTTGTGAGGACACAAAATGGCGGCTTTATGTGCCTGGAGCATGGAGACACAACTGGGCTGGAGGGAGCCGCACCAAACAGACCTGCTCCAAGGCCCCCCCAAGTGAACCGTGCCAATGGAAACATGGCTTCTAACTGAAGGGCCTCAGCCTGTAGGGCCTCAGCTGAGGGCCCTTGTGTGAGGACAAATCACTGAGAAGATAAACAGGCCACTCCAACTAAAGAGCAGCACTTTAGACAAGTGTCCACACAGGACCAGGCTCCTCCCACTAGTGACCAGGCTCCTCCCACGAGTGACAAGGCTGCTCCCACTAGTGACCAGGCTCCTCCCTCTTATGACCACGTAGGAAACTAGTGCCTTGAACATTACACAACCCTTACGAAGGTTGTGAAAAAATGTAAATCCAGATACTGAGTGATGCTGAAAAGATACATAACTACATTATTATTAAAGCACTGAGCCTTTCCCTTCTTCATCAAAATGGACTTGTGACAACACTAACCCTTAAGCAAGGATCTAGAGAAGGTTTCAGTGGTGGTCATCTGGACTTTAATTTGATGGAACTGGTTTGAGGCACTAGGATTTGTCTTACTCATGAGTTACTTAGTCCAGCCCCAAAGGGAGGAGTTTACAGTGAACCTGCCCTGCCTATAGTTCACTAGCTAAGATCATTATGGGTTGTTATGTCCCCATTGTGTGCTGCTGTCTCACCTGTTGCATTGTTAAGTACCTGATTAGATTTGATTGGCTTGTTGTGGTCTTTGTCCATGGACTGAGGACGCTTCTGTAAACAGCTGTAGATTAAACGTTAATCCATTATTTCTGTTCAGAGAAAGATTCTCTTTCTTCACAAAAATATCTTCCTTTACTCCTCTTGCAAATCTCTCTGCTTAAAATCTGCCCCTCGCTGTTTTTAGTTGAGTGATTTGTGGTTTAAGGTGACCACAGATGAAGCCTTCTCTACATTGAACCATTCCTGGACAAATGAAGGATTACACTGTCCCCTTAAACGAGGAGCGAACTAATATCTACCATATAATTGTTTTACATGATAATATTGTTCAAATATTACATTTAATATTTCAAATAAAATGTTAAAGTTGTATTTTATCAGTAAATGATGACCGTGACACTTGACCTGCTGACACCACATAACATAGCTACACATTTCTGCTCAAATACATGGACAAAAAATCTCACACGGCCATTTTGAATGTTCCACATTATGGCTTTAAACCTATCTATCTCCTCTGAGACAAGCAGGTGACACCTGAGAGATAAGATAAGTCTAATGTCATACAGTGACACATTATGGGCAAAGCAATAACATCTCCACAGAGACAAACAGGTGACAGACCCCCAACCAAAAAAGTTACACAGTGCCTCTTTAATTCAGATGTTTTCCCAAAGTCAGAGTTACACAGTTCTTCTCCTCCTCTCTCATGTTCTCTCTCTCTCTCCGGATGTTGTGACTGTGTGGGGCAGATGAGGCCGTGTCTAATGGATTCTGTGCCTTTTGCTCATAAAGGGGCGAACACGGGTCAGGGGTCAGAGGTCGCGGCACCTCCTTTGATGTGATCCTGACTTCCTGTGCGAGAGGAAGAGGAAGCTCATCCTTCATGTTGTCTCCTGCAGTGTCTCCACACATGGACACAGCAAACAGATCCACACGTCGTGCTGTACTGGTGAACTCACCGCAATATCAGCTCACACAGACATGCCAGGATGTAAAAATGATACTCAATAGAATTCTATGGCACTTTCTGGACACTCAAAGACATTTTATACTGCATCATGCATTCATTCCATACTAGGTGGTTCTTTAAACACAGTTGCCCTGAAATGAGGTCGTCAATCTGTGCCATTGACCCTTCCAACCACCACCACCACCACTCACATTTTGTATTCACACCATAGACTGTATAAAGGAGGACTAAGTGAGTGTGGCGTCACCCATAGCGTTCGTCTCCAGTCAAATGAAGCTCATCAAGGCGAGCAGCTATAGGGGCGAATTTGAAGCCAAGTTCCATATTTGGAATTCCGACCGTGAGTATCATAGCAACCAAAGAGCCAATCCAGAGCGAAGCTGTTGAAGGTAGCGCGACCTCAGGGAAAGAAGGCGTTGGATTTGCCTGTTATTAATGTTCATATCTTGGACATAATAGCAAAATAAAAACACCAAGGTCATGTAGAGTGAGTTAATACAAACATTTAACACCAAAATGACGAGCCTGACAGCAGCAGTTACAGAGAGAGGGGCGACAGTTGTTCAGTGTAAAGTGAACTGGAGCCAGAGTCGATGGAACCGGAAGCTCACTCCTGTTCGGAACACAGCGGCTAGCAGGTTAGCTATGTCCATTTTTATATACAGTCGATGATTCATGCTAAGTGTTACCAGGCCAGTGAAGACTACACACCAGGGGAGTCGACGGGGGGGACAAAGGGGTCTGCTATCTCGCGCCCCAGGGTCTTAGGGGCCCAAAATTGGACCTTCTTGCTATTCATTTATATTAGAGGAGGGAGACATGGTCTGCAACCGTATCCTGACTTTAGGATTTCTAATGGGCGTAATAGTGATTGACAGGCGGAATAACCAATCAGATTCAGATTTTTGTCAAAACAAACATGGCGGCTTACGAGTTAAAGTGATCTCTAACGTTCAGGATGTGGAAAGTCACCTGCATGATTCCATGGAAACAGAAAGTTAAAACCAAACTCCAGAACATTCTCTATGGAGGTAGATGCGTTTTATGCCATACTGTGGAATATTACAGCCAAAGGAACAACATTTCCCTGGAAACAAGCAGGAGGAGGCCGTCCTCTAAACCAAATAGGATTCAGGTTTGTGGAGATGCAAGCCCGCTCACAGTAAGGATGTGTGTTTTCTGTGTTTTTCAGTGCAATAAACACATTTTCATTCAGAATTCCACTCACAAGATGGCCGCCGCATTTGCCACAGCAACAGGACCCACTCTCTATCTAGACCATAAATAAATGATTGGTCACTCTGACCTTTTGTTGAAAATCAAGGAGGAAATCATGAAATAGGCTCCTGAAATAATGCTGTTTAAATTCATTTTGTACTTTTTTCTTAAGTTTTCAGACCACCTAAAACTGTGTGCGTTGTGTCATCATGGCAACTGCTGAACATTTTATCATGGACATACATGAAATATACAGTTTATTCAAATTTTTATCATCCAGGCTTCAGGTTTTTCTGCAGTGCCTGGCCAGGAGGACCTAACTGGAGGATGAAGTTAACTGTAACAGGAGCACCCAAGCCCACCCAGACTTAAGCAGAACGTGCAAACTCCAGAAAGACTCTCCATGGTGCGGGACTGGAACCTGGGACCCTGCTGTGAGCAGTGAGTATAAGCCACTCCTGTTATAGTACTTTACATATGTTAAAGCTATACATTGGTTTGGTGAACATTCATTTCCCAGAGTAGTGCTTTGTGTTCTCGATCCAAATATAGCCAAATACCACTACTGCTATAATTACTGCAGTATTCGTGATTAGCGTACAGTATCAACATCATTAAAAGTTCACCTCCTTCAAACCTATACATTTGACTTTGGTAATTATGTTTCTCTTTAAGTACATCTCATTTACTTAAAAGTTTAGATCTTCATTTTTGCACAGTTGGCTGACTCGTGTTTTGTATAATAGACATGCAATGTAATTTAGGAGTGTGAGGTGAAGGTGAACAAATGTATGAGATAATGAGTTTTGTAAATACGGTTCATATTAAAACACAGCACGATATTATAATTCAGTCTGTTTCCATATAAATGAGATATAAGGATGTGATTCTCTTATAGTGTCCTGTTTATGTGTCCTGTTTATGGTGTGATTTTAATGGCGATTTTGGTTTCATTTTGGGTTGTGACGGGCATCGCAGGAGCCTGTTTAATAAAGTCATTTCGAAGACAGCACTCTCGCCTCACAGCAACAAGGTCCCAGGATCAACTTCACGGCTTATACTTATCTTATTAATGGTCAGAAATGGTTTTTATACAGCGCTTTTCCACCTTCAAGGCACTCAAAGCCCTTTACATCAAGGAACCACTCACTCATTCACACACACATTCATACACCGGTGAACGCAGACACTGAATCTGCGGCATCGGCTCCTCTGATCGCCACCAACGCACAAACACTACATTCAGACTAGGGTGAAGTGTCTTGCTTAAGGAGACAACAACAGATTTCACTGGAGACGCTACTGCTGCCCCCCTGTGGCTCTTGGTTTTCCCAGCGCTCTCCTAACCAAGTACTAACCAAGTACTAACCAAGGCCCGGTCTTGCTTAGCTTCTGAGGTCAGACAATGGTGAGGCCTGAAGGTTTTGAATGTTGATAATTGGGTCGAAGGCAGAGGAGACATTTCCCCATAGAGACCATTACTTTACCATATCAGCGTCAACAATTTGGGGTTCTTTGTTTATTGTTGGAGTGTATTTCTCAAATGCAAAACAAGACAGAGGCTCAGTTGGTGGAGCGTTTGTCCACTGATCCAAAGGTTCGAATCTCGCTTTCGCCATAAACATCATTGGTAGAGCTGTTGTTGTGTCTTTGGGCAAGACACTTAACCCCCCTTGCCCCCAGTGTCTGTGTACACTGGTGTATGAATGTGTGTGTGAATGTGTGAGTGATTCCTGTGTGCATATGTGTGTGTGTGTGTGTGTGTGTGCGTGTGTGTGTGTGTGTAGGGGGTGTGGGAGTGGTTAGATAATTGTAGCCCCTTTTTTGAGTGCTGGGGCCCCTCCCTCTCACTGCCCCGCTCTGATGAGGTCACAGAAACAGTGACCCCAGCCCCGCCCACAGCCCCGCCTCCTCATCTGTCTCTGGGTTGAGTTCATTAAACAAGCTAACTGTTCTGTTGGGTTCAATTATTGCAACACAAAGTCAGTTTATATCAAAGAAAACTGCCCTAGAAGTTCTGGTCGCCACAGCCTCGGTCACGTCTCGAGTCAGAACCAAACATGATCGTCCAATCAGATTTGTTTATTTTATAAATGACACACATGTGAAATGAAGGAGCTCATTGGTCGCGCATCATTTTGAACAAAATCATATTTCTCTCCCCTCAGATTAATAGAGTCTGAGGCCCTGTCAGCAGCAGCACCCTGAGGCCCTGATGGCAGCAGCACCCTGAGGCCCTGATAGCAGCAGCACCCTGAGGCCCTGACAGCAGCAGCATCCTGAGGCCCTGATAGCAGCACCCTTAGGCCCTGATAGCAGCAGCACCCTGAGGCCCTGATAGCAGCAGCACCCTGAGGCCCTGATGGCAGCAGCATCCTGAGGCCCCTGACAGCGCAGCACCCTGAGGCCCTGATAGCAGCATCGAGACCCTGACAGCAGCATTGAGCCCTTGACAGCAGCAGCACACTGAGGCCCTGACAGCAGCACCCTGAGGCCCTGATAGCCTGAGGCCCTGACAGCAGCAGCACCCTGAGGCCCTCACACAGTATGTCCCGTAACCCACCACCATCCTGTGTCCTTCAGGCCAAAATCACACACAAACATGCTTCACTTTGTGCAATCAGGTTGAACATTTGTAGCTTGTTCTTCTGGTTCTTCTTGAGTTGAAAAGACCTTATTATAAACACAGAATCCTGGTTCCTGCTCCGTCTGAGACAGGAACATCAGCACACGCTTCTAATTAAAATCTAAGAAATCATTCATCAAATATTCTTTAACATCAGATAACCTCATGACATAAGAGACATTGATACATGCCCAAACAGAACCACCTCTCCTCTCCAATCCTATATCCCCTCTCCCTCTATTTTCTTTGTGCTCCCTCTCGTTGTCTCTATTATCTCTCTCGCTTCCTGCTTCTGTCTCTCCCTCCCTCCCTCTCTTTCTCACCAGGCCCCCCCGGTCCCTCCGGTGGACAGACTGCTGTGCGGGTGGGGCAGAGTAGCGGAGGTCTGGTGGACAGTGCCAAGCAGGTGGAGCGTGTGGAGTGGAGGTGTGGAGGGGGTGGAGGGGGTACAGGGGGGAAAGGACAGAGCTTTGCCCAGAGAAGAGGCAGGGCTGGGAGGTCAGAGCAGGGCCACAGAGGACATGAACCTCCCTAAGTCCACTGCCCTCATGAGTCCAGTCAAAACACTGGAGTTATTGAGAATGAAACTTGTGTCCTCTATCTGCAGGTTACGGCTCCGGACATACAGGCTCAGTCGTGATTGTAGTAGCTTTTTATTTTTTTAAAGGTGTAAGAAGCCACACACCCAAAGTTCAACTCCAAATGTGTTTCAGAATGTCTCAGATTCTTCTTTTTCTTGTAACTCAGGTTTGTAAAAATTACTCTTGTGAATGTTGCATTGAAAGCAGTGAGTCGAAGGTCACACCTCAGCTCATTTTGCGTTTTGTAAATGCACAAATCCATGTGTTGTGTGTTTGAAATGGTACAGTTTGATATTTGTTTCCATCATATGTGTGGAATTCTTTAAACCAAACATTTACCTGCACAGTCAAATATATTGCATAATGACTGAGACGTGCTCCTGTTCGCACCTGTCAGACACAAACACGCTGTTTTCTGACCTCTGTTATAATGTTTCCTCAACACAAACATACCTGGAGTTGTTTTGGTTCATTGGTTTGAGTTATTCTCTCAATCAGAAAACACTCTGTTCCACCTTGTGATGTCATGTGGTAATACAGGAAGTGCTCCGCTGTGTTTTTAAACTCCATACACCTTCAGTAGAATCATTTGGATAATATCAGCCCTGGAATTGCTGAACTACTGAACTAAAGGTAAAAGGTAGCCGTTTTTAAACCATCACTTCATGACATCACAAGGTGGAATAGAGTATTTTGAGCTTTGGAGATGTAGACAGACTAATAATATACACGTGTGAATGAAATAAAACGCAACTCCGGATATGTTTTTGAGGAGGTAACAACATTATAACATGGCTTAAAGCTCACAAGAGTCAGTTTTGCGTAATATAGAAATATTCAAATGATTATAAATTTGAATTACTGTACTCAGAATGCCGTCCCGTGTCAGTCCCACATAGGAGTGAGCATGTCTGAATGTCAGAGGGACACAGAGCTCCACTGAGAGGGGCACCTGTTCACCGCGGGACCCCCCCCGCTGGCTGCTCTAATCAAATTTACTCAGACAGACTGCTCCGGCCCAGGACTCCCCAAACCCTCGGCCAACACAGCGAGGTACACGAGAGGTACACGAGAGGAACAAGAGCAGGGACAAGAGCAGGGACAAGAGCAGGGCTGTGAGAGACATCCACATAATCCCCTGTACAGCGCCCCCACCAGGCCCCCACCAGGCCCCCCCACGCAGACGCCACAGGCACCGCGGGACGGCCTAATCCAGCCCATAATTAACAGGGCTGGAGACCGGACCACAGCACGGCACGGACGAGGGCGAAAATATAATAGAAATGAATCAGAGATGAAAACGGAGCGATGAGAGAGAACGAGGATTACAACATGTTGCCAAACATGATGTTGCGAGAAGGGATCAACTTTGGCGCTCAAACTCTGCCAGGTACAGATTTGTCTTTGCAGATCTGTGGAAAGGAAAGCCCACTCACGGTAATTGAATAATATCACACTGTGGAACATTTTAGGCAAAGCAATAAGATTTCCATGGAGACAAGTACGTGGCAGACCCCGTACGATATGAACATTTTGTAAGATTTTGATTTTGATTTCATAAACCTGACCTATCTACGTGTCCAGATATGATCCAGATAGACATGTTCACCAGCCAAAGTTACAGGTCAGATCTGTGGAGAGATGAGCTGTCTGAATGCATGTTTTTAAGGGTGTTTTTATTCAACACTTGTAAATGAAGAAACAGTTTGACAGGCTCATGTACGTCTCTGTAGAAGCAGGAGCCGGTTCACGTTCACATTTGGGTTTGGTGAGTTTGTTTGGAGCCGAGGAGCAGGAGTCCTGGTGACGTCCATCTGCCACTGTCCCACACGCTCTGCTCTGTCCCACCATCATTCTCAGTATATGGACGGGCCATGGCTCATGTGAAAACTCAGAACCTCTAGAATTCACTCACTGAGCTGCAGAGGCTGGTTCATGATTGGCTGCAGGTTCTGGGGTTTAGGTAGTCTGCAGGTTCGGGGTTTAGGTAGTGACCATTCAGATCAGAGAGAGGCATTTTAGCCTTAAATCAACTGGATTTCAGCATTGAAACTAGCAACACAAATGAAAGTCTCATGTGAGGCTCATTCCGCTTTCTGATTGGATAATTGTCTTGAACCAAAACACCAAATTATAACATAAGTAAATGGGACGTAGCGTTTTTGTAATTAAGAATAAACCAGCATTACAGTTGTTATCAGTAAAAGCTCTATTTGATTTGAACATGTTTACCTCATATGTGGGGGAAACGGACCTTACATACAGTTCCTTTAAATGAAATCTTGTATAAAATAATTTCAGTAGTTGCTCGTGAATGAGATTTTAGCACGGACGTGGGATAAAGGATTTTGAGGGGGCCCCCCAAAACACATCCTCCTTTGGGCGCCCACAGAGTTGGAAGCGGCCCTGGTCCCTGTGATCCTAACCAGAGGAGAGAATCTGCACTGACAGATTGTAAACATACGTGTCATGTGTTCTACTGCCTCCACCATCACGCATCATCTCAATCATGTGTGTGTCACCTCCTCACATCCACACGTCCTCTTTATGAGCGTACGGACATGTGTGTGTGTGTGTGTACATATGTGTGTGCGTCCAAGATATCTTAATCAGACTTGCACTATTGTACTCAGTGGTTTCCAAAGTGTTTTACGTCATTTAACACACCTCTCTATAGGCACCATTAGTCACACGAAGCACATCAAGACGGTAGTGGATTTCTTGCCATGTTTGCTGTAGCAGAGCCTCATCAATGGTTGGAATCGCATCTGTTATCTTTTGTTTTAGTTCAGTAATGTCCCGTATCTTTGTTCCATACACGATATCTTTAACATAGCCCCATAGAAAGATGTTTTCCTCAGATGTTCTTGGTGGCCCACTTCTCTTTCTGTCTAACACCGTCCCTGTCTCCATACATTTCTTGTGTCATGCATGAATTGACGGACATGATGATGAAGCTCTTCCAGACTTTGTTCTGTAGTTTTGTTGAGTCTGTGTGTCCCATTTTGTCTCAATAAACCATGATGCGCATTGTGCCTTCTCTTGAGGAGGGGACTTTTTTTTTTAAAAGGATGCCTCTTTAATCAACAGGATGCCTGAAATACAAAAATTATCGTTTTTATTGTACCACTGAGTACAATAGAACAAGTCTAATTCATATATCTTATCAATTGCCTTTGTAATTAAATTAAAAAAATTGTAAATTGACTTCATGGACACCCTGTATATGTGCATATATGTGGTTTGTGCGTGTCCATATGTGTGTGTGTGTTCATATGTGTGTGCGTCTGCATGTGTGTTCATATGTGTGTGCGTGTGCATGTGTGTTCATATGTGTGCGTGTTCATATGTGCGTACGTGTGCATGTGTGTTCATATGTGTGTGCGTGTGCTCTCCTCAGACAGACGTGTCATCTGCAGTCACACAGCTCCATTCTGATGCCACGCAATTCATTAGACGTGCTAATGAGCTAACGACGGCTAACCCAAATTCAATTAATACGGTAATGGCCTCAGACGGCGAGAATTAGCTGCCTCCTCGTTAAACGCTCACACACACACGCACACACACGCGCACACACACATGCACACACACACACACACACAGCCTGGGCCCTGAGCACTTGATTCCAGATGTAATTAACAGACTAATTAGCAGCTCTCCCTGTGCGCGCCCTGCTCTCGAGCTGTCAGGCGGGAGTGTTCAGAGACGTTTAAATTAGGTTTTTAAGTGCGCTTTGATCGTCTCCACTCAGCTCTTCATCAGATCTGAGGAAGAGGAAGGCACACAAAGAGCCTATGTCAACAGCAGTGTGGACCAAAGAAAGTGTTTTTTACAGTGTGTGAAGGGTAAGACAAAAGCAGGGTTAAACAATGAGACTAACCCAGGTTAATGGTCTTAGAGTTATTCAGTGTTTAAAGAGGGGGTATTTTACTTCTATGGGGTATTAAAGAGAGGGTATTTTACTTCTATGATGCGTCATTTCAAAGGAAAAACACACTCCCACTCTCAGTTTGAACCATTTTGAACACATCTGAGCCTTGGTCACTTCTCTTAGATTAATTTGTAGATAAAATTAGTTCTCACATTGGCTTCTGTCATATAAATAAATACAAAAAGAGCCAGTCTTTGAACAGCTCTTTGAAATGAATAGATTCAAAAGATTTGGATCCCATAAAAGGGCCAAAAGTCAAACCACTGGTTTGGTGAGAAATAATTTTATGTTTATGCCTGTCTTTTGCCATCTTGTTCTTTACCGTATCGAGTCTGCGTTCTCTCTTGTCCAGTCGTCTCTCTGAGGTGTGTAGCCCTTTGAAAACTAATACCCCGATTGGGCCGGTATGGTTTACTTAAGATGGTGGAGACTCTTTCGGACTGTACCAAGCCGCTCCAAAGCAAACCAATGGAAAAGAGCCTGTAGATGACCTCCTGTTTAGATTGAGGAGCAGGATGATGAGGAGATGAGAAAGATGAGAAACGAGGTTTTTGGTATTTTTGTCCAAATTCGGATGTAGTCGTCATCTACATAACATTTAGCTAAGCGGTTTTCAGCATGTTCTCACAATGTTTCTCCACAGCCCAAAACTGTAGGACTACCAAAGATCTCCAAACATCAAACATCTGCTTCTGCTGAAGACTGCCAGCTCTGGGATCAGTCTGGACTGTTTTGGATACATTAATGCTACAAAGAACTAACTGCTGTAGAAATCAGGAAATAAGACTCTTTTAGTTATCTGCTTATATGTGAGAACACAAACCTCCAAACCGAACAACAGACCTGCCTTCCACCTTTTGTGAGAAGAACCATCTCCATAAGACACTGAATGGAATTATGGGACATTAACTATGCTTTTCCCTCTTCTTTTATTTCAAACCGGACCAGGACAATGTTCCTGTTTTCTCCTTGGAATGTAGTAAAAGGAGCTGGGATGATCAGATTATTCAAATGGATGTTAATGAGGTTTCCGCGGCGATTGTGACGAGCCGATCCTCCTAAGCCTCACAAACAGGAGTGCACGCTCGCTGGCGGTCCCTGGTGCTGGGACAATAGAGCTGCAGGGATAACCTCACATATGCATATTCATAAAAGGTGTGGTATTCCTGACTGTTCCATTCAGAGAGCTCCTTCATCTCATTCCACTAATTACCCACAAATCCCAGTGTCTGTGGCGTTCCAGCAGACTCCGAACAGAACATCAGGTTTGAGAAGGACAGCTGTAAACTGGGAGACAACCAGGTATGGGCTAAGGTGGTTAGGGAAGTTTTATAGATCCTGTAGGGTTTTTGCAGAGTCTTGCTAAAAAATCCATATGTTAAGGGTCATCTGGACACTTTAAAACTCAAGATGTTTCGACTTCCATCAGACTCTCTTTTCTACCATGGACTCCTCCTGGACAAACAAGGGATTACATCAGCTCAATATTTAAAGATCATGTGATGGACAGTGAGTTACACATGGATAATCGCTGGCCGCATCTTACAAACTTTGGGAACAATGTGAATACTACACCAGAGGATGCGTTTACGTTTATAAAGCGGTGTAATCCCACATTCGTCCAGGCGCGGTTCAGTGTAGAGAAGGTTCCAACGGTGGTCATCCGGACTGGACTGTGTTTTGTAATCACGACGTTTCAGTTGACTGGCAAATGTAAAATGGCTTCTGGATGGGAACTGAAACGTCTTGATTGCAAAAACCAGTCCAGATGACTACCATTGAAACCTTCTCTACACTTTATAAAGATCGTTTTTGTCTCAAAGCTAATGCCACCACAATAAAAAAAAGTTTCGATTCAAGTTAGTCGCTAGCTTTGATACATTTACACATTAACATTGTGTAACTCCCCATAGGGAAATAATTAGGCTACGTCAACAAAGATCCACACTCTTTACTCTGTTGGAACTGTATAGACTGTATATATCTCAGGACATAGCTAACCACGTTACAAAAGTGAGCATGGGCGAACTTCCGGCTCCATCGACTCTAATTCACTTTACACTGAAAAACTGTCGCCCCTCTCTCAGTAACTGCTGCTGCCAGGTTCGTCATTTTGATCTTAAAATGATCCTGGGGGTTTTTATTTGTCTATTTTCTCCGTAAATCAAGATATGAACATTGATAGCAGACAGATCAGTTGCTTTCTTTCCCCGACCCTTGACCCTTTCTTCAGTACCACTTGGGCACCTACTGTACATATTGCCTGCTCTTTAAGTAATGCTCAACATTAACATTAAGTGGCTCCTCTGTATTTTTAAAGTCCACCCGCTCCACTGGACTCGTGCTTGTCAATAAGATATCCATTCCTTAGTAGTTTCACTATATATTGTGGTTGGGTTGAAAAAGAATACACAAATAAATACCGTATTTTCCGGACTATAAGTCGCACTTTTTTTCATAGTTTGGCCGGGGGTGCGACTTATACTCAGATGTATGTATATGTGAAATATATGTTTTTTTCTTTATTATTATGCATTTTTTGGCTGGTGCGACTTACACTCCGGTGCGACTTATACTCCAGAAAATACGGTACATAAGTCTTAGATTGTCAATACTTTTGTGTTGTTATGAACTGTAATGAACTAAAATTTGCAGCTACTGTTTTTAGCCTTATTTAAATTGCTTCATTCCTCAGCAGATGGCACGTCTTTGCTCCCTCTGCTGGCAGCCTTTGTGTCATTTTGTATAGAGAGAAACCACAATACCTGAATAAGGAATAACATAGGAACTTTGAAATGGCCAATCGGAGCGTATGGATTATAGTGGCTCCTTACAAAGGTCTTTATTTCTGTTCAAAGTGTGTCCAAAGTGTATTCTGTTCTATGTCTTTGTCTTGTGTGTAAATGAGCAGACTGCAGGAGCTTCCCCGTCTCCGTGCAAACAGTTGTAACGACAATAGCGGCGCATGCTAATCCGGCTAAATAAAGGTGTCCACTGAATGGGTTTGCTGACAGTGAGGCTAGCTTAGTCTCCTCTTGGCACATTGTTCTGTAATCCCCATCAACAACGAGCTAATCCAGAGCTCCATCCAAACTTCTCCTGTACGCTCCTGTAGCCCACGTGTGCCTCTCCAGGGCCCGTGTTCTCCTCCAGAAGCAGCAGTGTTGAGATGTTTACACCGGGCTTACGCTTGTCCCGATCCCCTCTGTGCGGACCAGGCCAGCGCCGCTCCTCTGGGGATGGGGCATGTTTGGGAGTGTGGTTAAGAAAATGGGAAAAAGGCTAAACCACTGTGAAAAGATAGATTTTTAATAATTGGATTCGGGTTTTAATGATTTTTTCCAAACAAGCCTGTCCAACTTTATTCTTAGAGCAATTTAAACTCACCGTGGTTGACCAAAGTGCTACACAACATTTAACACGTTTACGTGGTTGCCATGGTCGTGGTTGGCTGCTCCTGTGGCTGAGTGGCTGGCACACTGAGCAGTGATTAAACTTTTTTTTTATTTTTACATTTTTAACTTAATATTTTGGGATTTTGACCAACTAAGAAGTGCAGCATGTGCCCTACAAAGGACAGAAGTTGAGGACTGTTGGATTGTGTGATTTGAGCAGTTTGTTTTTCCTGTATCCATGGCGACGCTGCTTGGAGATAAATTTTTTACAATTATGCAACAGGTTTTCTACACAAAATATGGCAAAAGACTTTCCAGAGGAGATACTTAAAGGGATCGGCCTGTTTCCTCACCGACTGAAACAACAGAGCAGATTAAATCAGATCAAATTATTGTACAGCAATAAATAGTAAAGGAGATTTAAACGCATTAAAGAGGGGGTATTTTACGTCTATGGGGTATTATAGAGGGGGTGTTTTACTTCTATGGGGTATTATAGAAGGGGTATTTTACATTTATGGGGTATTATAGAGGGGGTATTTTACGTCTATGGGGTATTATAGAGGGGGTATTTTACGTCTATGGGGTATTATAGAGGGGGTATTTTACGTCTATGGGGTATTATAGAGGGGGTATTTTACGTCTATGGGGTATTATAGAGGGGGTATTTTACGTCTATGGGGTATTATAGAGGGGGTATTTTACGTCTATGGGGTATTATAGAGGGGGTATTTTACGTCTATGGGGTATTATAGAGGGGGTATTTTACGTCTATGGGGTATTATAGAGGGGGTATTTTACGTCTATGGGGTATTATAGAGGGGGTATTTTACGTCTATGGGGTATTATAGAGGGGGTATTTTACGTCTATGGGGTATTATAGAGGCGGTGTTTCACTTCTATGGGGTGTTAATTGCTAACACATAACATATTTAGATCACCATGTTACCTTTTATTGCGTTGAAAATTATATATTTACAGAAAACAACGTATTAACATGTTTTATAAGTTGTACTTTAGTTTTTGATGCCGTGAGTCTCCCTCCCTTTGCTCTCTGCCCTAAGTCACTCCCCCTTCAGAGCGCTATTACATTACAATCATTCCAGTAATGAAACTACTGCACATCGCATCAGGTTTGGCAAGTTGCTGTGCACAGTTTTGTATCATGTTTTTTGTATGTTTATGGAGAATTGTCGTGTGGGAGCGTGGGTGACGTAGGCTTGTGGGCTGAGCGTTGGACAGAATCTTACAGTTAACCATAAGGAGGGTTTGAATAGGGTCCAGGAGAGAACGCTAAAATACTCAAACATACATGGATGACAACTAAAAGCTCTTCAGGCATGTTTTTGATGAGGGAACGTTATAACATGGTAGAAAGCTAAAAGATTGATTTTGCATAATACCACCTTTAAATATATTGAAAACCAATATCAGAAACTGTTTTGTGTTTTGAAACAGGACTGACACTGTGGCTGAGAGGACAGCACTCTTGCCACACAGCAACAAGCTCTTGGTTTCAGCTCCCGGGTGTAGGGCCTTTCTGTGCGCAGTTTAGGTGTTTGAACCTGTGGCTGTGTTTGTCTACTTTTTCTACTAAGTCTGGTCCAAAATATGGGTCAGATTCTTCAGCTGAGGTACTGGCCAAGTCATGTTTAAGATGGAGATGGTTTCCTGGGCTGCACAGCTGTCAGTGGGTGTAGAAATGCTCTGTAGTGTTGTGACGATACGAAAATTTCAAACTCGATTTTGATACTAAGGAATAGACTTGATACTCAATACTGATTCAGATACAACGATGGTAATAAAAAAAAACACTCTTTAGACAATAGAATGTGATTTTCAACATTAAATGGTAGTACTTTCTTTTATATTCCCATGTGGCCTTATGTCTGTGTGATCCCTCAGTCGTCCAGGTAGGTTCCATAGTGGTCCATGGCGTATACTAGTCTGTGTGGTCTTATACTTGTTCTGATACAGCTCAATCATTCTAATATCATTTATTATCATATATATATATATATATATATACAGTCAACTGTACAAACGAGCAACAAACCTGAATAAAAATCAAATTATTGTACAGCAATAAATAGTAAAGGGGATTTAAACGCATTAAAGGGGGTATTTTACATCTGTAAGGTTTTATAGAGGGGGTGTTTTACTTCTATGGCGTGTTAATTTCGAACACATAACATATTTAGATCACCATGTTACCTTTTATTGTGTTGAAAATGATATTCACATTCACAGGGCAGAAATAAACCTCAGGAAAGGTTCATTTCTGCCCTGTGAATGTGCATTTTTTAGTATCGATACCTGCTCAAATGGATCTCTAGTTTCAATACTAATTTTAGTATTGATTAGCATCTGATTTTTGATAGTTTTGACAACCCTATGATTCACTATTTCACCACAACACATAATGTGACACATCAGAGATTCAATTTCAAATGTTTCAGATTCACTGGAACCAATTTGTTTAGTTTCAGAAAAAAAACATACGAAGTAGAACATGTAACAGAACATCTTGGTCCTGGTAGTGACACAGCCGAGTGCAGGGGCCTCTCAGACCCCTCATTGGCCCCAAGCACAGAGCCCTGAGCACACAGCACAGAGCACAGACCCCAGAGCAGACCCCCGGGTCACACCGAATATCAATGCTGTGACAGACGCTGCATAAGAACGCTGCATATCCAGATCAGGACTTCTGTTCAGTGCAGGCAGAATGTGTCGGAGCCCACATGTGCATATTAACAGGCGAGCGGCAGAGTGGTTAGCAGTAATGCCTCCTCTGTCGCCTCCACACACATATTACGTAAAATGGTATTCCTCTGAAGTTGGACAGATCTTACAAAACAGGTTACAAATATTTAACAATAAGAGCCACATTCACGTGCGTTTATTGTAAAGAGATGTGTCCAGTTAACATTGTCAGAACCTTTTGTAGATTGCGTACTTGAGTATTATCAGACATACAAGCTGCACTGCGTAATATCTCTGGTACAGGTACGTCACCTACACTTCACCTACACTTCTGCACATGCACCAGGCCAGGTTACAGGTCAGATCCGTGGTGAGGCGACTCCATCCACAGTAAGAATTCCCGTTTTTCAAAGTCAGAGGTCAAGAAACAAGTCCGCTGACCGTCCCACCTGGATAGATACAGATTATGGCAGGGAGCAACAGAGTTTACTCATTGTTGCCAAAATAGCTATGTGATGTTGCCGAATCCTGTATCCTGTAACATGTATCATAATTTTTTTAAATCAAGTAAGTACAGAGCAGTTTTTTTCATAGCAATGATATCTTGAATGCACCATATAAGCAGCTCTTGAGGTCAAAATATGTCCGCCGCATACTGTATATTACAACAAGCGTATTATTGTCTGATGATCAGGAAGCGCAAAGTAGCATGTTAGTTGTTGCTAGCTTTGCCATCACGTTTGCTCTGGTTTCTGAGAGTTGTGAAAAGTGCTTGTAAACTCGTCGCGGTGAATAATTAGGATGCTCAGAATCCATAAGGTAAGGAGGAATAACTTTGGACCACTGCAAATCGTTTAAAATGAACTAGTTCTGTTTGTTCATGTTTTTAAGACAGCAAAAATCTGGTCTATAGACTTTAACTTATACTCATATATTTCATAACATCCTCTGAAATGTCTACACCCACAAACAAAAACAAGTGCAGTGTTTCTCAAACCGAGGGGCAGGACCCAGACTGGAGCCCGCGGTGCGTTCAGGGGCCCGTAAACGCTCTGGGCAGGTGAGTGAGCTGAGTGGACACTGTGTCAGCACACTCTAATGTGACACAATGAACGCTGCTGTTAACTGGCCCGACTAATTATACTCGGAGGACGTCATTAGAGGAGACAAATGACGTGTTGGAGGAGGCACGTGCAGGGTGTGTGTGTGTGTGTGTGTGTGTGTGCGTCTGTGCGTGTGTGTGAGAATTAAAAACACAAGAAACTGAATTTAGGAAAAATTCTGCTTAAGTCGAAGATGGTCAAAGTCCGGTCGTATCTCACACTGGTCTGAACACTCACTGGACACATTTGAACTTTGCAAAATAATTACTTTCAGAAATCGTGATAAAATTCTGAATATTATGAAACAAATATCACAATCATTTTGAGTTTGAATTTTTGCATTTTAGGGCGATCTGCTAGCAACACAGAAGAAACACTGAAAATATGATTCTACACATCTGTCTCATGATATTATAGGTTAGGTGAACTGCATTGTCTTGTAGCGGAATTCATTCTCTGCATTTGACCCATCCTTCTATGTTGCTGGGTTAAACCTGTCAGGAGCAGTGGACCCATCTCCAGATCTTGAGCTAGTCTTGGTCAGGACTACTTTAGCTGGAGGATTTGACCCATTGTGCTATTTAGGGTTGATGGGAGAAACCGGAGTGTGTGGAGGAAACCCACCCAGACACAGGGAGAACATGCAAACTCAACCCAGAGACAGGGAGAACATGCAAACTCCACACAGACACTGGGAGAACATGCAAACTCCACAAAGAAAGGTCCAGGTGACTCAGGAATCGAGCACAGAACCTTCTTGTTGTGAGGCCAGTGTGCTAGCCACTCATCCACGGTGCTGCTTTTACACAGGACACCTCTAGGCCTGAGTCCTATGGTCAGAATAAAATGATGTATCTTCGATTTAACCAGATGCTGATGAGTGGAAAGTGGAGAGGCACAGTTTCAAAAGCATTTTGCTGTTTCTAAACAAACAATTAGATTTTTCATTTTGTCATAGTCTCATTTTTCAGAAAAAAACAGTTAAAACAGAAATGAGACAGATGGGAGGAATAGAAATTAGGGTGTTATGGCTTTATTAAACATTAATGGGGATAGAGGGCAGCCCTGTCTTGTCCCTCTAAACAGGAATATGTAAAACTGTGCAAATAGAAGCCTGTGTTCTGTTCATTGATTACAGAGAAGGTATTATGCAAAATCTACTTTTCTGCCCACAAGCCTACGTCACCCATGCTCCCACACAACAATTCTCCATAAATATGCAAAAATATGATGCAAAACAAAGTCCAAAGTTATTCCACACTTACCTTGTGCATTCTGAGGGTCCTAATTATTCACCATGATGAGTTTATAAGCACTTTTCACAACTTTTCAGAGACCAGAGTGGAGTGGTTGTGGAGTGGAGTTTTGCCAGTAGAGCTAACAAGAACTAACATGCTAACCACACACTTCCAGATTATTGGACAATAAAATGCTTTATAATCAGATGCAGACAGCACACAGTGGACTTATTTTGACCTCAAGAACTGCTTATACAATATTTACAATTTTAACATATTTTTCTCAAATACATGGGGGAAAAAATGACATACAGGACTTTTAATCATTAGCTGAAGTCATGTGATTAACTTAAGTGCAATAAAAAGTCTTCTATTGTGACATTATTTTAGGAAAAAACGTTGAAACAAATGATTTAGATTTTGGTTAGCAATCTCTCCTGGGGCCTATTCAAACCCTTCTTACGGTTAGCTGTAAGATTCTGTCCAATGCTCCGCCCACAGGCCTACGTCACCCATGCTCCCATGTGACAATTCTCCATAAATATGCAAAAATACACAATACAATACACTACAACTTCACAAACCTGATGCAATGTGCAGTAGTTTCATTAGTGTTATGCATGCTGATTGTGTTGTGATGGCGCTCTGAAGGGGGAGTGACTTAGCACGGGGAGCAAAGGGAGGGGAGACTCAGAGCATCAAAAACAACAGTGAAACGTATACGTTGTTTTCGGTGAATATAGCATTTTCAAAACAATACAAGGTAACATGGTGATCTAAATATGTCATGTGTTAGCAGTTAATACCCCCTAGAAGTAAAATACCCCCTCTTTAACTCATTCTGCCAACAAAAACATGCATATGTGACACACAGTAATGTGTTCACATTGTATTTTATTATTTTTGTACGTAATGGTAAATTTCCATAAGAATTAACTTTTGTTAAATTGTAATTACACCCTCATGTACACCCTACACCCTCCTTCGTTCTGTGAGATGGTTTTGTGGGGTCAGAGATCCTCCTTCTCCAATATGGCAGAAGCGTGGCAAACAGAAACTTCACTGTCGTCTGCCTCATAATTTCCCTGTGTTTTACAGGTTAGTAACAGTAAAAACCACATAATATGGGTCTTAAAATACTAATAATAAACACAGCTAACTGTGAGAAAGTAATTCAGTTGGTAAATACTGTATTTTTGTTGAGTTTTGGGCATTGTAAAAATAAGTAGAAAATAGGTCAAGGCGAGGCTGTAACTGCCATTTTGTGTTGAGTGCGCTGATTTAAGTTATGTATTTTGGGTCAAATAAGCTCCATAAAACTGACATTGTTAAAAAAGTATTTTGTGTTAGTGCGCTGATTTAAGTTATGTATTTTGGGTCAAATAAGCTCCATAAAACTGACATTGTTAAAAAAGTGTGAAAGTATAAAGTTAAAGCAAATGTTTTCGGAAAGTTAAAAATGTAAAATGTCTCAAGCTAAAGCTAAAGCCAGCCTACGAACATGGGATATTGCCATTCAATTCATGAGCCGTTTTGCTAGCGGTGGTACAATTTAATAAACGTTAAAAAGCAGTGTGTAAAAGGATTAAAAGGGCAGTGTGATTAAAACAGTGACATTATAGGAAAATATGAACAATGTAATTTGTATTACTGTACATGATAATTCATTGTATGATTGTGAAATAAGGAACAGTTATAAAAAACTGATGGTTGAAAATACATGATTGTATTAATAAATATGGCAGAAGCGTGGCAAAGAGAAACTTCACTGTCGTCTGCCTCATAATTTCCCTGTGTTTTATAGGAACATTTAATCTGCCCAACAGGCCCAGAACCTGGGTCTGTTACACATGTATGGTGAACCGTAGACTCTCACTGCCCCATAGAAAAGGCTTGTGAGTGGGACCTGTTCTTTAGATGTTCCCTTTGCAAAACGTCTATGATCTTTTGTCTCCTTTTATTATAGTGTCTTATAGAATTTTATGATCATCTGAGGGAGATATTGAATTTGTATTTATCTGGAGAGGAGCCAGGTGTAACACGAGAGGCCTAATACAATCTTCAGCAGTGGTCCTAAACAGATCTGCGGTGGATCGGATATCTCAAACCCACAGTCAAAATCACTTAAGAGTCTGCTAATCCAATGCGCACTCCTCGTTCTCCCTGTAAAATGCTGTTAGACCACTTTACAACACAGCTGTTTCTTGTAACTTTCAATTTCCAAGTTCTCTCTGAAATCTGATTGTGAATAGCAGTATAAAGTAGAACAAAAGGTCTAGCAAGAGATAGCCACAGTTTTTACTTAGTCTCCTATTAGATTCATCTATTTGAGTGAATTCCGAGAAACAATATCAGAACATCAGCAGGATCTCTTGAAGCGCGTAATTTGGACGTTGGGATCTTGGAAGACAATCCTTCCTTATCTATCGCCAATCCCCCGCGTCTGAGCAGCTGCAAGGCTCGCACTCGAAACGGGCCGTGAAATCACATCAACCAAAGACAGAAAAAGAGAGAGAGAGAATAGGAGAGAGAGAGGGAAGGGAAGAGAGAGAGAGAGGGAGGGGGGCATAACCAGATAAGGCCTAATCAATCCATCCCCACACCGGCCCCCAGTGTGCTAAGTGGCTCATGAGTCCTTCCGCAAATGAAATAACACACTCCTCCAAAGTGGAAAAGAGGGAAGCTAACAGGCGCTAATTCTGTTAGCGCTGGCCGTGATGAAGCTTTTACACGCTGCTCAGGAGGGCAAACTAAAAGGCGGAGGGGCAGGAGGGGCAGAGTCGATAGCGCGGGGATTGGGTGGTAAGGGGATACACGGGAATTGACTTGTACTGACTAATGCAGGTGAAGAGAGCTTAGAGAGAGAGCGCGTGATGAAACAATCTCTGAAATACATGTACATACAGAGTAAATAAAATGTGATTGAAATGATGAGTATTGACGTTGCTCAGCCCCGCCCACTCTTCACCCTAAATGCTGCTAAATGGTGCTTTCTTTCTGGTGGCGCTTCCAGTTAAGTCGCTATAATTTGACATAAAGTAGTGTTGATTTGTGTAAAACCAACAAGTCATCGCTGCTCCGATTCTCTGGAGGCTTTAAATAGTCCCTATAGAACTTATTTACTGCTAAGATCGGCAGCCCCACGCAAACTAATACAAGCCGAATGACGATGGCGGCGCCCACGGCAACTTCCGGAATAAAGTGAATAGACTTCAAGAGCTATGTTACTTTTGGATCAGATGTGGGCAGAGCAAATGTTAGAACAAGTCCACACAGCTATATTATCTCCCGGTTCTTTTTATTATGTATGCAGTAGCGTGGATGTTTGTTTCTATAAAAGTCAGCTCTTTGTTGTTCGTCCTCTGACCATATGTACTTCTAACTGCTCGACGTGCGTTTGTGTGTGTGCTTGTTCACTCCATGGAGCAGGCATGAAAATGACACTAATCCTTCAGTCATAATGGTTTTCTTTTAGGCAGGCATCTTTGTTAGTGAGATGTATTAACCTTGACATGTTTGAGCTGCTGCGAGCCACCTTCAGAACTGTCACCGGGCGTAGTGGTGATGTGTCACGTATCAACAAAGGTGTCTGCCTAAAATAAAACCAATGTAGACTGAAGACAACATGAATGTTACCAAAAGACGAGTGTTACCAAAAGACGAGTGTTACCACAAGATGAATGTTACCACAAGATGAATGTTACCAAAAGATGAATGTTACCAAATGACGAGTTTACCAAAAGACGAGTGTTACCACAAGATGAATGTTACCAAAAGATGAATGTTACCAAATGACGAGTGTTACCAAAAGACCAGTGTTACCA
>KN483907.1:3501-37203 GCA_000787095.1 Periophthalmodon schlosseri
AGTGGTCTTATTTCTATTACTAAGACATTTAGATCAATAATCCGGTTTACAATAAACAAACTGAAGAAAAAAAAACATAATATGTTTTCTTTAAATACTCACCTAAGGAGCCCTCTGTTGGCAGCAGCATGTCCCATAGGCAGACTACCAGCACCATGACGAGAACAGCCCCTCTGCTTCTGCTCTGAGCGTACCTCTCACTCATCCTGCATTAAAAACAAGAACAAACTCATTACTGCAACATTCATTTATTTCCTCACTGGACAACTCTTGGTACACAATGCTGTGGAGCTGGCAGCCTCTTCTTCGGACTAAATGTACCTCCACAATCTAATAGCTGGGCTCATCTCATTGCGTATTTATCTAGAATTAGACGGTCTTATCTTGTCCCTACACAAAACAAACTACAGCTGGGTCGGTGTAAAAGATCTTTATCTCCAAATCCTGTCTACTCACAAGCGCCTCTTGCTCACTAAATGTAATGCTGGAAAAGAGCATTGGGATCATCCACAGGTCTGCCAGATAAAGTTGTCTATGCCATCTGCTTGAAGTTATTGAAATGATTGAGGCAGCATGTCACACAATAATATTAGTACAAATGGCACAGTTGAAAATCAAAGTGTACAATTTCAAAGAGCCATATTATTATTTCTATTATCAAGGCTAACACAGAGATCAACAGGTTGACAGCAACTCCCTGTAACATTCATTCAGTGGGGCAAATGCAAAAAGAATTGAAATTTCAAGTTGAATAGACGCAATTAGCAAGGGCTGCAATTTTTGAAGTACCACAATTTCCTCCAAAAACAACAAAATATCCTGTCTTATTCAGTATAAAAACTGCAATCTCCGCAGTTTAGATCTGTACAAACATGTTTTGAAATGTGACTCTTGCATTAGTTTGTCAGTTTTTTTGTCAATTCTTCTGGAAATGTGAACTTTGAACGGAATCCAGTTATTAAAACAAAAATCACACATCTAATCACAATCGCAGTGTTTGTCAGAAAAATTACAATGTGATATTTTTCCCAAATCATTCAGCCCTGGTGCATACTGCCATTGTGTCCTTGGGCAATACTTTTCTTCAACCACCATGCCCTTGTATCTCTAGGCTAGTGTATGAATGTGTGATGGAAATTGGCCCGTGGCTATAATCCAGCTAGTACTGCTTAAGACAAATAACAATATATTTATGAATATTGTTTAGAGGTCCTATATTACACAACATCGACTCTTGTGAGCTTTTAGCCACAATGTAATGCCGTTACCTCCTCAAGAACATACCTGGAGTTGTGTTTTGTTTCATTCACACATATTTGAGTAATCCTGGGTTATAAAGCTGCCTGCATTCCCAAAGCTCGGGATGCTCTGAAGTGGTAGTTTTCAATTTTACAGCTACCTTTTACCTTTAGTTCAGTAGTTATTGACAATTTCAGAGCTGAAACCATCCAAATGATTCTAGTGAAGGTGTATGGAGTTTAAAAACACAGTGGAGCACTTACTGTACTATCCCATGACATCACAAGGTGGAACAAAGTGTTTTCTGTTTGAGAGAAGAACTCAGCCTAAATATCCAGGGTTTGTGTGTTATGTGTGTATGTGTGAATGAAGCAAGACACAACTCCAGGTATGTTTGTGATGAGGAAACAACATTATAACATAGATGAAAAAATAGCATAATATAGGCCCTTTAAACACTGCAATTCCAAATAATAATTTTTACAGTGATTCAATACAGGCTTATGGCAGACAGAGATATAGTGAGCTAATATCAGGAAATGCTTTTCTACAGCAGTAGGTTAAGCCACTTACTGCTGCTGCTGGCTGATCACCCTCTGCTTTGCCTCCCCCTAATGAAGTGTAAGCCTGGACCACACTCCTTGATCCACCCGACCCACTGCGAGCCTCTCCACTGACAGACAATGATCACATTTCAAACAGGGCTGCAGTTCGGTAATTACTGGAACAGACTTGGTATCGTGTGGCATCACAGTACAGTGTTACAAGCTGCGTTTTCTCCTTAGTTACCACCTCCTGCATCTCATCCGCTCCCCCCATTGATATATAGATTGGCTGATCCTCTGTGGAGTTCTCATATTATTTGTGTAATTAAGTTTATTTTGGCAAGCCCAACATGACCTTTTGTGGGGATTATTTTATAGCCGCCATGTGTGGCACAGCACCAGGGACCCAAACAACAACATAAACATTACAGTGTCCTCTGTAAGACCTGGTCTCATAAATTCAAATGAGCCAAAGTCAAACCTACGCTGATCCTCAACTAATATCCAGACATGACCTGAATTATTAATGTTTGACTTGTGAAGATAGATTTAACTGACTGAGAGATAGTCACACAGATGAATGTGATTATTCTCCTGCAGCCAAAACACTTGTCTGGCAGGGGAATGAAGTGGTGGATGAAGTACTCAATTTAGTTACTTAAGTAAAAGTACAGATACAGGAGCAAAAAAATACTCAAGCAAAAGTACCACATGAAAAAAAAAATCTACTGCTAGTTATTTTTAGTTTGAATTAACATTCACATGTTAATTCAAACTAAAAATAACTCTCAGGCATTTCAGCAGGTTTCAAACCACAAAGAAAAGTACTTTTTACTTGTCAGTTTGCTTCAAACTGCTACCTACCTAAAATTGTACCTAAGTACAGTATTTTTACTTTTGTACTTTGTTACCTTGCACCACTGGGAAAAAAACACCTATAGGCTTGTAGGACTTTATTTTCGATTAAAATTTAGTAGACCTCAACTGTTTGTTTATTTTTGCATTAAGCTACTTCTCTATAGCGCGACGGAAGCTCAGCTAGCATTAACTTAAATACTTTTTTACACTTCTTTAGAGTAAGATATTGCATTGTTAATGAATTGAGACCACAAATTTTCCTTGCAACACTTTTGAGTCGCTCTGTAGTTTGAAACAACATAACATAGTCTATTTACGTGCAACGCAGTCTCACCCAAATGCATATATACTGCATGATAATACACTTTAGGAATGCCAAATTACCACACTCATCCACATAGTTATAGGTTACTGCAGGGTTGAAATCTTAGGTACTATATGGTCCTCTTCCGAGATACACCCCCGTCATTTTCACTCAGACACATTTATAGTTTGTGGTTTGGACAGAACTGGAGTCTGTGTTCATAATGGTGGATGTAGTAAATGTTTGCTCCCAATTCGCAGCTACGTGTGAAAAAGGGTCATTGGTGAAGTGCAGTCCATTGCTGCTACACCATTTCTCTATGGGTGTCTAAAAATGCACTCGTGTCCATGAGTGTGTCCAGTTATAACCTCTGCAGAATGACACATTTGAGATTTGTTACAGTTTAAAGACATTTTTTTGCTTTTGACCTTGTTCCTTGAATTTTCCTCTAAAATACATTGGTTCCTGATCTACCGTGTTTTTAAAAGCACATCTTTGATTTTATGTCAATTTCAGAGCCTTTGGAAAGGTTACAGACATTACATAGTGTTGTTGACTTTTGGGAACTTGGGGAGCAGACTGTACCAGGTTGGGTCATGGTGTTTTTGTTAAGATTTGTGGTTTATTTACTCGGTTTGGCTGTTTCAATAGACAAGTTTATGACGCAGCATGTGGGAGCTGTGAGCAGAGATGCCCCTCTCAGCTCCAAGAAAACATATTTTTAGAAGGGCTCGGAAGCAAAGAGCATTAGATTTGACTTGTACTTTACCAATACACTTGAACAAGTTTTGCAAATGCTGCCCATGCTTATAGAAAGTGAAGCTGTTAAAACTGAATTCCTTATTTCTAAAATGGTGGTTGGCAATTAGTGAAATAACTTGTTAAGTTGTTCGGTATCACTTGGATGTGGATTTCATTTGGTACCAAAATAAATTAAACTTGACACAACTAGAGCATGGTTAGATGTGCTAAGTGTTGTTAAGCTAAGTGTATTTCCTGTCATGCTCATGGTATCAGATTGGTCTGAACGATGTCTATCCAATAAAGTTTGGAGGTAGTTTGGTTATATAAATACTGTGAAAATAGGACTAACTAATATGGTGGCATCTGATATAGTTGCAAAGAAGATGAAAATGGTGAGTTAATTTGCAATTGATCTAGATCATTTGAAAACATGTCAAATATGCAATTTAATTTTTAGGATTAATATATAAAACAGTGTTTTCAAAAGCCAAATCTATTTTAGTGCAATATAAATATTATTCCATTCTACCTTGATCAAATGCACCCACATAATATTTTCAATAATATATGTGAAAGATTCTAACAAACAACATGATTGAAACTAAGAAAAAAATACCATGACACACTATCAATAAACCTGATATGCCAATATAACAACAGGAATTATGTCCAGTTTTTACATGCCAATCAAGAATCTTAAGTAAATCACAAAGCTGAGTTCTACAGAGTTGAGTTCTACAGAGTTGAGTTCTACAGAGTTGAGTTCGACAGAGTTGAGTTCGACAGAGTTGTGAAGATGTTGTGCCTTTTCAAAGTTAGTTTTATCTCTCAGTTCAGAAGCATGCTGTGACTGAAAGTTCCTAATAGTGCGTTTTCTTTTCTCAACACTTCATGTATTATGTATGGCTATTGTCACAGAACAGGCCTTGAAGTGCAACTCCTAATATATGCTAATGATTGCCATAAGCACAAAATACAAGACGTACAACAGAGCAGACGGGTAAACAAATACTAATAGACTACAGCTTCCATGAGATGTTTAATTATCTGCAGATAGTTGGGTGTCTTCATCTCGTCTTCTAGCAGCAGTGAAACTCCTATCTCCTTGGTTCTTTGAGCTGCACTCAAGAAACTTTCAAATGCAAATGAACACCTTTTTGAGGAATAATGCATATTTCTTTGACTAGTGCCACCTCAGAAGTTCTCCCAGGGTTTTTTGTGCCAAAAGAAATCCAGAGATTGAATTTCATCCCTTTGTTATAAGCTGGCTCTGTTGTTGGACGTATAAGCCTTTAGTGTCGAAGAACTGATTTCCTGTTACAACTGTAGAAAAGTGGATCTGTCTCAAACTGAATACAATCAGAAATGCTTATAACTGACCTCATGAGAAGTATCAATGCTGATTCTATTATTATTATTATTATTATCATCATCATCATCAATGCAATAATATTGTAATCCTCACTTAGTATAAGCTTCGACAGTTGTTCTTTGATTTCTTGGACCAATAATTTACATTGTACAAACAAAACATAAATAATACAGTCTCCCAAGGACACAATGACAGTGTGAAATGGTGGAAGCAGGATTCTGAACCTCCACCCTAACAGTTCAGTATTCTTTGGAAAGTTACTGCTGCTAAAGTATATTACTAAGAAATATCTTTAGCGTATGAATTGTGACTTCTCCACTTTATGCCACTCGATGGATGATTTCAAGCAGGTCATGTAGCATTTAGCTGGTGTACCTTCCCTTACACAGATCTCATTTCCCATTTGGGCCCATGGTCTCATCTGATACAGTGGCATTAAAAGCTAAATATATCGCTATATTGGATCTGACAGCAGAACAAAGAAGAATACTTCAAGGAATGCAGGAAGATCTTTGACCTCTTTTTAATGCTTGTCCCATTTGTGTCACTTATTTGGCTGGTTTGATAGGCAGATACACAGCTGTTAGACTCCTCATTAGAGACTGTCGACCTTGGCCTATTTAAAGTCTGTTGTTTGCAGAGAAGTACAAAACAGTGGGCCACATTTGTCACCTGCTTCAAGACCGAGTTAACAGCTTCACTTTTCAAGTATAAAGCAGGCCACTTCACAAGCATATTTCTAAAGAATGAATTTGTTTGTTTTATTCAAGCTGTCAATGCTGCAAAAAATTTGACATTTTTCAGAGTGACTTTTTCTAAAGCAGATGCAAGATGGATCTTGCAAAGTAAAACAAAACATTGATATGAGAATATATACACTAGTGATGTCACAATATCAACTTTCAATTTTCAACACCATGACAAAAAAGAGTGAAATCCTTAATTTCTTTGACTTAAAATGTCAAATAGCTCTATGTGACCTGCATCAGCTGTATGAATGAATAAGTTAAAGCAACACTGCAGAACCTTTTAGAGGTGGCACATCCATGGAAAATAGAAAGTTATAAAAACATACTTTGGAACAATCTCCATGGAGATAGATAAGTTTTACTGTAGAAGACTGTATCCAAGAGAACATTTCCATGGAGGGAAGCAATAAAAACAACCCAAATGAAAAAAAGGCTTTACTGCCTTTTTTCATTTGGGAAGGATGGAGCATGAGATTGACAGGCGGATCGGTGCAGCGTCTGCAATGATGTGGTCGCTGTATCGGTCTGTTGTGGTAAAGAAGGAGCTGAGCTGAAAGGCAAAGCTCTCGATTTACCGATCAATCTATGTTCCTACCCTCACCTATGGTCATGAGCTTTGGGTAATGGCTGAAATACAAGCGGATACAAGCGGCCGAAATGGGTTTCCTCCGCAGGGTGGCTGGGCGCACCCTTAGTGATAGGGTGAGGAGCTTGGTCACACGGGAGGAGCTCGGAGTAAAGCCGCTGCTCCTACGTGTCGAGAGGAGCCAGCTGAGGTGGCTCGGGCATCTGTTCAGGATGCTTCCTGGACGCCTCCCTAGGGAGGTGTTCCAGGGCATGTCCTGGAGGAGGCCCCGGGGAAGACCCAGGACACGCTGGAGGGACTATGTCTCTCGGCTGGTCTGGGAACGCCTTGGGGTCCCACCGGAGGAGCTGGAGGATGTGTCTGGGGTGAGGAAAGTCTGGGAGTCCCTGCTTAGACTGCTGCCCCCGCGACCCGGCCTGGATAAGCAGAAGAAAATGGATGGATGGATGGGCTTTACTGTATTTTTTGGCTAAAAGATTATGGGAGGGGCTGTTAATGAGACGTAAACAGCCTGATAAAAAAAACACTTTAAGTTTCAAGTCTTCTTTTTTGAAGTTGCTGGATATAAAATGTTTTGTTTTGTTGTGTTTCTAAAAGATTTTATTTCAACTGTGTGATCCAGTGCATGATCCAGGCCACTCTAACACTGCTTCAGAAGTGCAATGAAGCAGACTTGTTTCTATGTTTTGTAACTGGATTTGATATAGGGATTACCCGCGGCCCTCAGTTTCATCTCTATCTGACTGTACACTTGGACCATGACGAGAGCTGTCACATCGGACGCCTGCGAGGGGGAGATTGAACAAACATGGCGGATGGGCCCAAACACAGATGTTCTCTGATGACAGTTTGGGAGGGAGGCTCTCTGTCCTGTCACAGCAGACAAGGGAGTATGCCCACCGCTTTGTCACACGCTCCACCAAACATCTGCAGCCAATCGCGCCTCGCTCAGCCCATAAACAAGACACGACAAGCTGTCAGGGCCCACTGAAATGAATGTATGAATACGGATGATGAAAGACCACTGGTGTAGATACTACCACTTATGCCAAAGACTGCTAATCAAAACACTATAGACCAACTAAAGACAGGATTCACACATTTCTCCCAACTTTTAGAGGTAGATAAGTTTTATGCCACACTCTGTAAACAAGCAGGAGCAGGCCCCCCTCCAGACCAAATGGGAAACAGGTCTGTGGAGATGAAAGCACACTCAGAATAAAGATGCATGTGTTTCAAAGTTTTTCAGTGCAATCAAGTTTAGTCTATTTTTTGGGTAAAAGTTACATACTGTGGCTTTAACTTCAGATAGGTTGACTCTTATTACAAAGTAAATTTAGTCAGGCTACTCATTGTTATTGCACAGATTGGTTCCATTTATTCTTTAAATTTCATCTACTGCTGCCATAGAAATAACACCAGAATGCGCTACTTGAAACTGATGCTAAGTGCAGCACTTAACCACCAAAACGACCTTCTCATGCCATCGGAGAACAACTCCCCCTCTAAACCGCAAACAGCCAAATGGTCGCAACCTTAGTGTTCCTTTGATCAAACTGTCCATGCATCAACATCTCATGATCCAGGCATCGATTTCAGGGTGATATTCCTTCAACATACAGCCATCTTATCCAAATTTGTCAACACAACGTATTAAAGCTGACATTTCACAAAATGGTTTCTTATTAGACACATTATGAAATATCGATAAGAGTGGTGTAAACATTTTAGAAAATGAACACCTGAGCTGTGTACAGAAAGTAGAGAGCAGACAGGCAGGTGAGGCTTTGGGTTTCATACAAATATAAAACCTGCATGAGAGCAATATCTAGAGGTATCAGTTTAGAACACTATGAAATGAAATACAGTGAAATTGTACAAAATTTGACTTTACTATTAGCTTACTTTGTTTTGTTTCACTTCTTTTCACATTTTCTGCCTACTGTTTGTCTTGTAAATCCAGAATATCATATCAATAGTTGTCCCTGATTAGCTAATTCTGAATCTGAATTCTGGGAGATTCCGCGGTGACCAGACTCACATCTTTGTATGGTTATAAGTATTGGAGAAGTGTGTACGTATTTTCCGGACTATAAGTCGCGATGGTTTTTTTCATAGTTCGTCTGGGGGTGCGACTTATACTCAGATGTGATTTATATGTGAAATATGTTTTTTTCTTCATTATTACTCATTTTTTGGCTGGTGCGGCTTATACTCCGGTGCGACTTATACTCCGGAAAATACGGTATTCTGCATATCAGGCAAGCCTATCTCTGGAGAAAAATGTTTATGAGTTAACAATTATTTAATAAAAAATACTATCAAGCAAATATAGCAACTATATTGTAAAAGACAGTCTTTAGAAAATAAAAGTTATCTTCGTTTTTTATGACAATTTTAAATGGAAGAAATATTGAAAACAAAAGTATTTATCACTATTTATCACATTGCTCAGTAACAACTAAATGACTAAAAAATGAGCACAAACCATGGTGTCACTTTCACAAGTAAAAATAAAAATTAAAGTGGTGTGAAATGGCCCTGTGAGCTGGAGTCAGATTTATAAATCCTCGGAGTATTGCGAAGGACACTGGGGAAGTCAAACCTAAAAGTTTAACCTAAAGTAGGTTAAATGCATTTGTCAGTTGCTTTTACACTGCCACAGTGTAACTGGCCAGTCCTGAGTCCTGTCTTGGAGTCTAGTATTAGCTTATGCTTTAGTCCCCAGTTGTCCTGTAAAGCTCTGAGACTGAACATAGGTTCAAACCCACCACCTTTTAATTTAGTTTAGTTAAGTTTAAACAGTTGTATTCAGTATATTTTGTTTTATTATCGCGCAATGTTTCTCATTTTAATTTCATCATAATTAATGTTATGGCAATTCCCTTTTTTTTTCTATTCTTCCATAGTGAGAGGAATTGTCATATTTTATAAGCTCACAGGATTCTCCTACTACTGCACTCGAGCTTAAATTCACCTGGGTTGGGGTAGGTAGCCAAAGCTGAAGTGCCCAAATGAACCAAAACAGACCTGGTCACACTTTGTTGGGTGTAGGAAGGCCTATTTTAGCAGAAATACTGACTATTTTGTTTTGGGGAAAAAAAAGAGAAGAGGGAAGCTCTAAGTGCATTTCTGGATGGGAAAGGTCTTTGCTTTTCTGCTGTTCGGCTTGAAGCTTTCTGAATGTTTAAGGTGTGTAACACACAATTCTGAGCCCTGGGTACAAATCATCTTCGTGAGCCCCTATGGTCTCTATATGAACATTTCACATTACAGACTTTGTGAAGGGCCCGTCTATGCCCTGGGTAAACACAGACCTTTTACTCTCCCAGTCAGAAGCCCCTGGAATGTTCTGCCTATCACTTTCAGAGAGCTACACATATCAGTGCGCCAGGTTATTTAACCTGGCAAACAAAATGAAGTAGGAACACACTGTAAGGTTTGATAAGTGTGAGCAGTGAGGGGTGAGGTTGAGATGTGTCAGGTTCCTTATCCTGTGTGAACAATGAAAGCATCTACTCTCTTAAACGCAAACATTTTAAACTTAAAATTTGTTTACAAATGGCCCTCTACTATTTCTCAGTGTGTGTGAGATTGAAAACCTATAAAATCACGGCTTGGGTTTATCGTAGCCAATAATTGCACTGGAAACACAGCTCTAGACAAATCCTTGTTTGTGGAGAAGAAAAGGTGAAGACAAAGGTGTGGGAGCATAAGGGTCTATTTTTAGATATCTAATGAAAGTTCTCAGTGCCACATGCCTGACAGAGGCAAGCTGACGAGTGATTACTATATGCTTTAATTTACTGCAGCCTCTGGTAAATGTGTTAGCCAATTATCAACAAACAGCTATTCTGGTGCCACATACTCAGGTCACATGCTTCAAAAAGCAGCACGGATCTGACACAACCCACAAAATAAACCTAGAGCCCTCTGTTCCCCAGAGATCACACCAGGAACAACAGATTAGCTAGAGTGCTGCTGCAACACCTACACGCCACAAGATGTTTATACGTCACAATATGATCAAGGAGGCTAAACTATACCCTGTATTTAGCAACAGGTTTGTGCAGCCAAAAAATTCAGAAAATTCAAGTTAGCATCTTTACTATAATCTCACATATTTACTTACCTGTTACAGATGTCTATTAACATGCAGTGTCCCTATCAAATGAATAAATAAATAAAAGTAAAGGTTTTCTTTGTTCCTGTAATCACTGGTCTACTGCTATGTTTACATGCATGCCTGGAAAACCTGTCACCTTAGTCAAATAAAAGCAATTTAATGTATTAATGCTATTTATTATTATTTTATATATTTACTATTTATTTTTGCTTATTTGCACAATGTGACTTATTTGTTTTTATTTTATTTATTGGACAGGGACAATGCAGTCATACATAGTCACAGGCAGAGCGTGCAGCTGACGCATATAGAGTGTATAGCTAGTGCTAATTCTCAGCTCCTGTTCCTGGTCGGGCTTTTTCTACACAAAACAGTTTAAAAGCACAGTCTTTAAACACATATTTACAACAGTGCAGTTTCATGTTTCAGACATTCCCACATTCAAACACACATTCACATACACACACAATACAAATCAATATTTACAGGTGGGTACAACTTTGGTCTGTTTTTAACCAGGACTTGAGCCTTGAGGTAAACAACTTAAGCTCTGTTATGCACTTAAATTCAAGGGATAGCGAGTTCCATAGTTCACAATACTGATATGAAAAGGGTGACTGTTTCAAATGTGTTTCTGCAGCGTGGGATTGTACAGTTACTACTGGAGGTGCTTCTGGTGACTCTGTTGCTGCTTGTCTCTGAATAAATATACTTGCTCTGGTGCTAGATTATTAATGCATTTGGTTATCAGTTTAAGAGAATGTAATTATTAAAGCTTTCGAAACTTAATAAATGATATTTCTTAAGTATATTGCAGTGGTGATAACGGATAGTTTTTGTTTTTTTTGTCCATGATTTTTATTGCTTGATTGTAAAATGAACCGATGCTTGGGCCCATGCTGTCATGCAGTATGATATGTGAGGGATGATCATAGCATGTACAGCAGGACCGCCTGGTTTGGAATGTAGTGCCTGGTTCATTTGAAACAGTTGAAATTGATTTGTATGGTTTTGGATACTTTTTTTCCATTATATCAAATTTTAGTTGGGGAGCCTCAGATATTTGAAATCTGTTACAGAATGATTTTTTTTTATTTTATTTTTTTTTCATTTTGTAAGTTGATTGAGGTTTTGTTTTTGTTTTTTTTTATTGAAAAACACATTGCTACTGTCTTGGTGAGATTTAGCACCAAGGGATTTTGATCGAGCCACTGACTCATCTCCCATACAAGCAGGCAAAAGGTCTGCAGCCTGCTCCGGCGTCTTAGCAGTTGCACAAAGGACTGCATCGTCCGCATAAAGCTGGCATTTGACACCTGGGCAGCACAAAGATGAGTCATTTATAAAGAGGCCTGGGAAATGTTCATTTGAATGTTTCAAAATAAAGATTTGTCCAGAGCCACTTTAACACACTGTGATTTGGATCGGAGGTAAGATGCAAACCAGTGTGCTGCCTCTGCGGAGATGTTGAAAGATGACATTTTCGATAAAAATAGATTATGATTTACCGTTTCAAATGCCTTTTTTAAATCTAAAAATACGGCCCTCATCACCTCTCCCGTGTCCATGGACTTTTTCAGATTTTCAATAAAACAGCAGTTTGCAATTTTGATGGAGTAATCCACCCTAACACACAAAACTGCTGGTGTGTAGGTGGTCAGTTAGCTGTGTGACTACAGTTTTCTCAATTATGGCTATGGGCCTGTAGTCTGACGTGTATTCCTGGGCTCCTGATTTGAATACTGGGACAATGACTACTTTTTTCCAAGCCATAGGGAATTTACTGGTTCTAATTGAAAGATTGCAAGGCTTGTCAAGGGTTTTCTATGGAGTCATATTTGCATGTATGGGCAAAATATGAAGAGGGTGGACATAAAATGTAAATGTCTTGAATGTGTGGCCAAATTGACTGTGAAATAATGGGGACTGTTCACTGAATGGACTGTGCAATATTTTGGATAGAGCAATAATGGGAACTGTGCAATAAGTGGAGTGTGCATTTTTTTTTGCTTGGCCCTTCTGTGACCCCAGCCCTTTGGGACAACGGAGGGAAATTAGCCTTTGGCTATAATCCGGTGCTTACATTCATGTTTTATCATGTCTGTCCATTAACATGCACTGTCCCAATTAAATAAATACATAAATAAAAAAAATAAACAAGCACACTCTGGAATCTTTTTAAAAAGCAGCTGTTCATATTATATTTGTCATTTGAATTAGAATTGAACAATTTTGTAATTATTTTTGCAACACTAATTTAATCAGTCTCTGCTGTTTGTAAAGAATCAGCAGCTACCATTTCAGCTACTCTGAAATGTTCAACAGCCTCAAATTCTTTAGTTATTTCCTCTACTGACTTCACAAAGTGACTATTCAGTCCGGGAGCGATGGTGGCATTATAGTTGGTACTTTTGCTATTTATAACAAGTTCCTGAATGCCTTTTTGTTTTGATGTTTTATTGGTTAAATTATTGAAATGTTTCCAGAGGAAGTTGCCTATGAGTTGACTGTAATATGAGGCTTGTGCTTTATGAAGTTCTTATACCACTTTGTTTCTTAAACTTTTGTATGTTAAGAGCTCAGTATTAATTCATTATTCATCCATGGTATAGTATTTTGTTTTAGTTTGCAGTTTTTTGCTGCATAATTTTTCCCATTAACCTTGTGATAGACACAGTTGTAGAATTACAGCAATCATCCACATCTTCTAAAGCCATTATCTGCTTCACTCAAATGATTTAATTCTCTTTCAAACTGAAAATCTTTGGGTTTGGGAATTAGATTTACCGAAGAATTTTTCTTGTCAGTTTTCTAACTGTCACGGTCATATTATGGTCAGAGAGTCCAGTTATTAAATTGTAAGTGTGATACGTTCAGGTTTGTTAGTAAATGCCATGTCGGGATCTAAGTCTGCCTAGTAATCCTAGTCGGGCCTTTGATCATTTGATGATAGTTAAAATTGGTCATCAGTGTTTTCACTTTTTGTTAAGTTCTTTTGTCAGAATTAATGTTGAAGTTACTATACCAAGTCTGTTTATATTTTTTCAAGTTTTTTTTTTTTTAACAACAAGGCTCAATTCATCATTAAAAACAGCAGTATGAGAAGGTGGATTATAGAGGACTACAACATTAAAATTGATTGATGGAGAAGCTAGGCATTCAAGGGTAGTGTTCAGTATTTGTTGGAATATTACTGTGAAGGTAGGATTCTGTTAAACAGAGACAGTCCAAGTTGGACTCCAGGAGAAGAGCAGAGATCTGATCTCTTTTGGAGATTAGACTGTTCAATTGTCCACCCAGTACAATGCATCAGAATGGAGACATGGCTGCTGAGGACTCCTGTTTCCATTCTGATGTGACTTACTTTTACCTTTTCATAATTTTTGTGCTCTGCTTTTCCAGAAACTTTGTATGCAGATATCACAAACCAGTGTGACTAAAAACTTCCTCCAAACTTAAAATGAAACCAACCAAAGTCTGCTATGAGTATAGGGAGACAGATTATTCCTTTGTAATTAATTTAAAGTTTTACCGTCCAGTTTATAGAGCCCACACTCAATTACATGCTGCACTTATTCCACTTAATTTTTAGGCACCCTCATCGATCTCTGAGGAGGAGGTTCAGACAGCGTGAGAGTGCTTAGAGGACTTATAGTTTATGAAAGTGTGTTATAGATTCACCGCTGAACTGGTTATAGGGAAATGTGGCAATTTCTTCAATGCAAAACTCTAAATGACAAACTTGCAAACTTGTGTCTGCTGCTGCCACAAAAGGGAGCATTTTGATTGGCTGCTTACACCACTCACACAATACTGCTTGCATTTAGCATTTAGCAGTTTTCACATGGCCATCTACTAGAGGAAAAAAATCAAATACACTTAGGGATGGTATTTTAGGTTTTATTGACTTCAATTATATAAGAAAAACAAAAAATCTTTTTCAAGTGTAGAATTATGTGCCTACTTTTGTACTTACACAGTTTGAGGTTGAAAAAGACATGCACAAAATAAAGAAATAACGAGCCCCGCCATTAGGGGTAAAAAAAAAATTAAAAAAAACACAGAAGGAAATTGTGGACATAGAAATAACAGAAGCAGCCTTAAAGGGTTGTAAGGAGTGACCTGAGTAACAGCAACAGTTCCAAGATGGCCACTGCTTCAGAGAGATGCAAAGTTAGAGATTTTAGTTTTATTTCTCGCTCCTTTTATTATAAAAGATATGAAAACCCATCAGCCGCGATGAACGCAGCTTAACAAACAGACTGAAACATCAACTCGATTGAATGAAATCAATGCAACTATGCTAAGCGTCCTCTCACTAAAAGATGAGGCAGCTCCAAGTCAACTTATTCTTGATGACCATTCAAAGTGTCAAAGGCCAGAACTAGTAATTAAAGGCAATAAAAATGGGAGATTAGCTCAAATTAATCCACAAGTTTTCCCATTTTCTTGGAGAAAATGCTGAAATGGAAAGATATCGAAAAGTAGCAGAGCGTAGCAGAACTAATGGGCTGGCATGTCTGCACTGAAACAGGAGAAGGCTAATGGATCCGCCGCTATGGCAAAGATGACGGAGATTGGATGTGGATTTAGGTAATTAAGAACATGGTGGACCCAGCGCTTCCTTTGTCAAACCAAATGTATGACAATAAATGCAAAAATATGAATTTCCACTAAGCTAATAAGTGTGGCAGAGAAATTTGGGTCACACTTGAAATGAATGGGAATGCAGTAAATTGAGCACCGGGAAAGGAAAGACAAAGGTGTCCAGAAGTATTAACCTACAATTTATGCTATTTAAAAGTACTACTAATATTAACTGCTGTATTACCATTATAGTTTAAAATTAAATATTAAACAATGAAATACGACCATTTTTTACTAGTAAGGCAAAACGAGTGGTATGGCTAATTTAGAATAATTTAATGAAAGAAAAAATGCAAAAGGTCAAACAATGCCACCTGGGATAGGCCCAGGACCAAAATTAACTCTAGCACAGAAGGCACACAGGTCCGTATATTGAGACAGAGGCAAAAGGACATTTCGTTAAGTCAAGTTATTTATTTGATAACTGACAAATTGTCCCCTCTTTAGGTTTTAGGTGGTTGAAATAAAAAGTACCGCAGTTTGTGCCACTGGATCTGGCAACATTTAAATCAAGCTCCAGTTTAATGTCCATGTTAAGCATTCAAAATAAAGTTGGCAGCATAGAATTTAAGGCAAGGCAAACCAGCAGCATGCAGCGCGACCACAAAGCCCCATAACCTGAGAATTAAAATGTTAACAGTTAGCCTGAGTAAATCCTAAATGTTTTAACGCGCATATTTAAACGCACCGCCTCGGATCCGCACCCGTGTCCCGTCAGTGGCTCCAACTTGGCCCAATCTCTTACAAACACGCGCCAGTAATAGGAGGAGTGGTGGTGGAAAGTGACCAGAGAGCTGCATTAAACAAAACAAAAAAAATCAGGGGATCAGGATCATTTTCATTGAGATATCGCCTACCCCAGTCCTGCTATCAGCGTGCGTTTGCGCTGTTTGGCCAGTATCTGCTGTGTAAAGGTGAGTTTGCCCTGCTGTGTTGTGGCTGGCTGTACAATTGACATAAGTCCGTTTTGGTGCTTTTGAGCTCTGTGGACAGGAACAGCCGATGATGACTAATGCTGGTCCTGGGTGCTTTTGGTGATTTTCAGGCTAAGACTGAATATAGCTCTTTTGAATGTCTCTGTTTGACAGTCGGTCATTATATATTTTCAAACTTGTGCTGAATTTGAATGGGCCCAATCTAATTGTGTTGATAATGTTGCGGTGAGCGCTATTATAAATTTATTCTGTAGTCCCCCTGTATAAAGTTGTCAGCAGCCGTCACCGATAATAATGCAATACTTTTTTCTCTGAATTCTGCCAATTTAACAGATTTACAGCATCAAATATTTGTGGGTTGTTTTGTTTTTTTTGTTTTTTTGTTTTTTTTGTTACATTTTGTTGTGCTTACTTTAATAATACTTAAAAAATATATTTACTTCTTTTTGTCAGTGGTAATACAACAAATTCACCAACTTCAGTCACTAGACGTAAAAAACATGTCTACGTGGTGGCAGTTGAATCCCTGACTGCTGGGCCTGTCATGATAGCAAATTTTGAAGTACAATATTTGCTATATTGCTGAAGAAAATATAGACGATAAACGATAATACTGAAACAAATTTATGCCAATGAGACAACAACCCTGAGATAAAATTATCCCAAAAACAATTCTAAATGCATAATATGGTTAAAAAACATGAGCTGGAATATATAAATAGTAAAATGAAACACTTTAGTAGAGAGTTTGTATCTGTAATGAGTTATAGAAGTTATTAATTCAACCTTCTCCACTCAAATCTAATCGTAGAACAGAAAAAAAAAAACGAAACGTTCCCCACTAGTGCAAAGAAAAAGTTAAAATTCAAGTTCAAATCAACACAGTCAGATTTGAGTATCATGATCTCAGGAGCTGTTCTCTGAGTGTAAAAGGATAGCTGCAGAGATTAGCCTGCAGTTTGAGGTCCGTTCTAACCTCTAGAGGTCATCTGTAAAAACAAGGCTGTGGAGCAACAAGGCTGTGGAACAAGAGAATATATGGTGAACACTTTGTTTCACCATACTTTAAATCATACTTGAATTAAACTGTTTATAGTGTAACAGACTGAGTAAAAGTATCGGGTTGAATGCAATCACTAGCAACAGTGTGGACAGACCCAAAAAGTGAACTCACACTTGAGACAGTAGTGTTTAGTTTCCATAGCAAACCTGTCTTATTACCAGAGCCCATACCAAACACGGGGGGCGGGGCCATGTGTGTGGAGCTCCGAAGCGCCACCGTCTTTAGACAGGTGCAGATAATTGGGCGACATGCACACTACAAGCAGCACAGCGCCGTCTTCTGCTGCTCATTACTATCACTCAGAGTCTCCCCCTTAAAGCCCCAAACCTCACACGACTCACCCGCATCCTCAAACACAGACTGTAAAAGACCTGCCGCTCCCAGAGCTGCAGACGGCTGTTTGGACACATAAATGATTACAGTCGGCACGTCGCCAGTACCAGGGCACAAGGATCAACACGTGGGTTTGACTGAATACTAACACATGCAGGTGAGAGGAGAAGACGCTGCTAAACTGTACAGTCGGTGTAGCCAAATATTTGTGCTTACCTGATGTTGCACATTTAGAAGACCAAGACTTTTTATCTGTCAGTTTTGGTATTTCTCAGAATTATCTTCATCCTCTTGTGGTGCTAAACCAAATGGATATTCACCTTATTCCGGAGGCTATTCAGGTTGTATTATTTTGCATGGGGCTGCTGGTCTTGGCAGCAAATAAGTTCTATACGAACTCCAGAGCTGTTTTAAAGCCTCCCAGAGAATCGGTGCATTGTTGACTTGTTATTGCACATAAACATTGAACATTTTACACAAATCAATGCATTGTTGCTTGTTATTGCACATAAACATTGAACATTTTACACAAATCAACCTACTTTATATAATATTTTAGCGGCGAAACTTTTCCCAAATTCTCCATTTGAAAGGAACGGGATTTCCACTGAAAGTGCCACCACAAAGAAAGAAATTTACGGAAAAAGTGGGCGGGTTGGAATAAGGTCAAGAACAGTGTCATTTTTGATGCTTAATAATAATACGTATTTTATTTAAAGGTGAGCACTCAAGGACACCGTACAAAAGTACTTCACAAACACAGATTTAAACCCTTGAGGCAAACAAGTGGGAAATGTACCTAGAATTATTTAAGATGTCTAAAGTGTGCACACTAACAAAAACTGAGAGTTCACAGTTTGGAGATGTTTATATGAATTATTCTTATTTTGCCAATTCGTATCTCCACACATTTTATCTTGGTGATAAACATGATGCAAATCTGTCTGGGGGAGAAAGAACTTTAAAGTCAGTTCTGTAGTTATATATTTATGTAGAATATTGAGGCCAGCCACTCTTATGAAAACATTTTGGCATTTTATTAGTTTACACCACAACAATCAACATATTTTCTAAGGTATTTGGACAATAACACACATCAAATGAGATAGATCACCTTATGTGCCCAATCATAAGTGACAATATCTGACTATGCTGCATGAATCTTCAAAAACGTATCTTCTTGTTTCCGATAGACAGAGATAAATGTCAAATTATGACCTTTATCTGTGATTTAGAATTCAGTGCTCATCTCTAAGATCCATGTGATATTTGGGTAGAGAGTGATATGAAAGAAAACTCCCAAAGGAAAGACGATTTTTCGCCAAGGACAATGTGGCTGTTTCGTGGTGACATTTTTGCCCTCACGATTTTAGTCTGACTTGATTAGAGTTTCCACTGCAATTACAGCTCTTATTGCAGCCCATAGCAGTCAATAAGCAGTCATAATTACTTAATGCCTTCGACTGGCGATGGAGCGGGACTGTTGTGACTTACAGGGAAATGGGAGGATAAAAAGTTCCATGAAGCTGTGGCTATTAGCGTAGCAGCCAAAGGGGATCACAGTGTGTGGCTAAAGGACTCTGTCAGATTGGAGCCCTGTGACAATGCTAATAAAGCCCATTACGATCAGCCCTCTGCACAAAATTGGATGCAACTAGGAGCAAGCAATTGGCACACGACCAAAACACAACGAAAAAGTTTCAAACCCAAAGAACTAACTGCCACCATATGCATATTTATGGTGTGTAATATTAAAATTGACATATAAGAATGATCTTGGTTGATCTATTATTAAGATCTGACACTACAAGTTAAAAACTGTTGTCAAAAAGTGCTGAGGAGGATGATTTAAAGTTCAAAATTAAACACCTATTTCTGCTTAAGTTGCTAAATTGTGCTAACTAAATGAGTTCTGCCTTACAATGTACGTGTTAACAGGCTCTTGTAATAGCATCATGTGCACACTGTCTCATGTCTGTCCCTGCTCTCATTATTAACATGGAGCAGTGTAAACTTAGGTTCTCATTACTGACTGGATATTACATGACTCATACTCAATATGCCAAGATGTAATGATATAAATCATTTCAATAAAGTAAATGCATTTATTTTACACAGAAATGAACAAAATTTCTGAAGTTAAGATTTAACGCATTTTTTCCCCTTTGGCTGTGCAATTAATCTAATTTTAATTCAGATCCAGATTTCTAATTTTCAGTGATCAGCTTGGGTCTTTGAGAGGCCTACAGCCAATCCTCATTAAAAGTATTTGGAGCGGAGTACAGATTTGGAAGGAAATAACTGACAATTTTATTCTGTTAAATGGCAATGAATTAAAGTCTGTATTGTTTATGGTCAGTAATAAGTCATTTTAGTTGTATATATTTGTATATATAAATATCGTGATCGTTCAGTATTAGGTCAAAACTACTTTCATTTTTTTTTTTTTTTCTAATCGTCCAGCTCTAATTTTCTCTCAATTAAAAGGTCTATTATAAGTGTACGATTCAAGTAAAAATAATCTTTGCGTCCACTGCAGTAGATGCCTGGTGCGATCGTCCTGAGTCAAAACACATGTCCCTTTTTGTCAAACAGAAGGGCAGAGCCTAAATCAACTTCTCAAATGCTCCTCACTAATGAGACTCCAATACACTCACCAATTACTAAGTCAGGCTGTGTGTGCTGACAGCTAATTACTAGAGCTGAAGAGTGGAAACGCTTACAGGGAGGCGTCTGGCAGCGTAGACACCCACAGTTGGGTTAGACTTCACTTGTCTAATATATCCAAACTGACCAGTCCACACCTCAGTTCTGTTTATGGCCACAAAAGGCTCTAACTACACTTGTATTACAGTGGGCGACTGTGGCTCAGTGGTTAGAGTCCACCAACCTAGGGCAGCTGAGGCCAGAGAAGTATCTTACCATCATCACACCAAGTGTGGAGTGAATGAATAATGACTAGAGTGTGTCTCTTGGCAGGGCTTATCCAAGCCTGTAAAGTGCATTACAAGTGCAAGGCATTATTATTATCATTACAATGCACAATGGTATGTTACAGTTTCTGTGTTTCTCACCTTTGCTGGATGAGCATGTTACCATGACTGATTGTGGTGAGGATAAAAATATGTTGACTGATTCAAGATGCAATAACATCTTGAATCAGTCTAAATACAACAACGAGTGGGTAAAAAAAAGGGGAAAAACAACATGGTTAAAGCTCATAATATCATAACCCTAAACTTTTTTTTAAAGGGCCAAAACTATTATGTTATATTACCTGTAAGCTATAAAAGTATTAATCAGACATTTAAGGAAAGTGACTTATAGTCATATGCCCCTGATCTTTACAGGTAAAACATAATAAGAGAAGATTCATTTGATAATGAGTTTGTCCTGCAACTGTGACAAACTGACAGCCGACAACATCTGGAGATACCTGCTTTTATTCACTTCATATTCACCTCCAGCTCTTTACAGGAACAGCAGAACACAAATGTGATAACGACAACCACCAAGGTTCTTCCAGGTTGACACATTAGCATCTTTGGCATAGTATCACAGTTGAGGTGTCGAGTCATATACTGCTGTAGACCTAATTTATAGCCAATCACAATCCATGTATTTATCACGTCTTTTCGCTCAGATGTGTTTGCACCTTTAGTGTAAATGGAACAGAACTAATACTGTGAGATCTGTCACTCGTCACCAGGGAATCTCCCTGTTTTCAAATGGGCATGATTGACAGGTGGATGAGCCAATCGGGGACACACATGGTCCGTCCATATCGGAAATAATAAAGGAAAAAAAAATCACAGGGAGCTGAAAAACATTGCAGATTTCTGCAGAATCAATGAGGGAAGCACTAAACTCTGTTAATCTGAGGTGAGATAAATTTTATTTTATTTGTAAATCATAGGTGACCAATGAGCTCCTTTGTTTCACATGTCACTGAAAAAAACACATCTGATTGCACGATCATGTTTGAACGGGCTTGAGACGCAACAGAGGGCATGGTGACCAGACTGATATCAATCTGTATAAAAACAGAGAGATATCAGTCTGGATTTGCGAGGCAAATCTGTTGCATGATATTGAGCTACAATTTCATTCTTCTTTCCATTTTTAAATTGCATTGCTGCTATAACATTTATCAGAAAACCATAGAGTGCTTTTATCATTGACCTACCTGTACCTGTTACTTTTGTTGGCTTTTTCTCTATGCTTGGATACACACCGTCGACCTGCTGTCAGCTGGATGTAAATGAGCCCATGACGGTGTCCCTCTGCTAACTCATTCTGAGTAGAAACGACATAACTGACATTTACCCAGCCCTGGTGTTGACTAACTCCTTATGAGGGCCACCTGGGTTAAAACAACACACTACTGATGACACACTGCTAGAATTACATCCAATTGTCAGGCTATCACAGACAAATACTGTAGACCCTAATTTAAAATATGTTTAAAATGAAGGTATTCAGAATGAGGAGAATGTGAACAAAGAGATCGACAGAGATGCTCATTTTTGTAGCTTCTACCAAAGCTCAAATTAAGGGCACAGTTCAAAAAGTCAACAGTAAAGATTCACAAAGCATATTTCCGTACCACTTTATAATAACTGCTCCTTAATTAGCCTTAATAAAACATAAAAAGACTTAATTCATTATTAACAAATTGATTAAGGAGTTTAGTCTGGTTTAATCAGCAAACTCCAAATGGATATCATGCCGATGAAAGTGTTAGGGTGTTAATGAAGTCATTACTGAGCCTGAATCATTCTTACTATTTGTATGAATTAAGACTTTGTTCATGCTTTATTAAGGCTAATTAAAGTGTAGTTATTATAAAGTGTAACCCATAATTCCACAAATCACATAAAATACTATAAAGCTAACCCACCTACCTAACTAATTAACTTCTGAATCCACAGTCATTTCCAGATTTATACCTACCGTCACCTGTCGCTGTCAGCCAATTACAGCCTCTCGTTTAATTCATCCATCACTTCTTCAACCATTCTCCCTCTCCCCCACAGCAGCAAGACAGCAAGAACTCAGGTTCTCCATCCCCTTCACCACCACCAATGCCACTGCCTTGCCCTGGGAGGAAATACAAACTGTACTACTCTACTATATGTTCTAAGTTTTTTGCTCTAGTATTGTTGAAAGCAACTGTACTTTACTTCAAGCGAATGCACTTGTCCTCTCCAGGACAGTGTGAAATGAATAGGCTGGCCTCAGCTATTTCCTGACTGGAGCGCCTCCTGGGAGCCTGCGCTCTGTTTTTCTGTGGTCGTCTCTCCTGTTACTAATGCCTGACTGTGTGTAACCCTTATCTCCACATTCACTACACGCACCGATAGGGCTCTGTGTGTAAGCAATTAAAAGGGCTTATTGGCCAGATAAGAGGAGGGAGCGGTCAGATAGAAAGCCACAAGCTGCCAGGATCAGGTCTTTGAGTTACACAGTGGAGCCCCTGGGTGCAGGGCTTAGACGGGTGCTTGGGATCAAACACTACATGCACTGCACATACACAGCTGTGGCTCAAGCAGAACTGAGGAGTCTTTGGATTAGCAAAGGCCGTTAGATGTAATGTAATAAGTGCACAGGCCAATCCATTACAAAGTGGAGAGGGTGCATATGTAGGCATGACAAAGGGTGTGGTGGTATGTCCAACATGATATTCATGTTATTCTCAGCTCTTATTAATTGTTGTAGTATAAGTAATTAATTAAGACTAGATAAGAAAATATAGAACATCATAGATCCTACAGTAAAGAAACGTCCATGTCATAGCAGCACTTAATACACAATAAAGTGTAATTAGACAAAATAAAAGTATGAGTGAGAGTGGCCTCCCAGGAAGAATAGTCTTTACTTTTGTGAAGACTAATGGGGACCCAATAAATAGATAAATAAATAAAGACTATGAGTTAACAAGAATACAAAGAAAACAATTTACTTAAAACACTTTCTCAAATGTCTATTACGAAATTCTTCTCACAACATTAATTTAAGGTTCGTATACTGCTGTGTTCCTTCAGACTTGCTCTTAAACGTACTAGTTCCACAATAAGCAAAGACTTCTCTAGACGTGTGATAACAAACACAAGTAGGTGCCAAGTTCCTGAAGTCATTGTCAGTATCAAAGTGCAATTCTGCATAACCAACACAGATATGTTATACAGTAATAGTACATCAAAATATTGTCATACAACTCTAAATAAATACATGCATGAAATACCAGAGATAAGCGTGTCGTGACAGCTGCGCACATCCCTTTACAGTAGGTGATTTGGTCTTATTAAGTGAGTATATTTTGTGAGAAGCATTCATTCTCCAGTTCAAAGGCTGACTCTGATTTCCAGCATTCAGGCAGGTGCAACATGATCACAACATGGTTTGCCCAGGGACCCGGAGCTGCAAGCTAATCAAAAACAACGCATCAAATTATCTCGCAAGTGTGCGGGGATCTGATTGGTTCCCACCTTGTCATCTCAGGCAGTGCACAGCAGATGTTATAGCACCCTGGATCTTCCTCCAAATACTATTATGAATATTAATGTTGAGAAAGACTCTATGGATTTAACAACTGATGTGTGTATCATTTGCATAATAAGAATTTTATGTCAATTTATTCAATAACTGATTGCATTAGTCTGCAGGTCACTTGGGCCTAAAGTCATTCAGTGTTGTTTTGTGCTTCAGAAAAGTTTTTCTGAGTAAAAGTACTATAATACTTAAACATCCCAGAACTCCACCAAGGCATTTTACATATCTGCAAATGTGACCAATTTATATAAAGGATTAAACTCCATTCCAGAAACCCACTACTTCCACTGAACAGGATGTATTTGGGAGATTAGATTTCATCAACAGTGTGTACAGGTTTCTGTGAAAGTGCAAATCTTTCTTAACACTAATTAAATATACACTTTTTAATTGGTGTTATTTGTTTTGTTTTTTTTAAACTGCTCAAATAATTGAATCAGCAGTAAAATAACCTGACAGTGTCAACACACAACATTACCAATTAATACAGCATTAAGTGTTAAGCACATAATGAAGTGCATGGTGATTAAATGAGCATGTTTTGTTTTCATAATGAATTCAAATCCAAAAACACTCCTCCATCACTGTACGGACAATGACACTGACGAACAAGGCTTTAAATAACCCATATAAATAATGCCAGTGGAATAATCAGGTCCTGTAATTTGAATGGCTTTCTGTTGACACTCCAGTGAATTATTATTAACAAGTAGCTGACAGATAAACAAAAACAAACATTCAAAACAGGCTAATTTTAAACTGAAAAGCAGGAGACAGCAACCCAGTTATGTGGCACTGTGACAATAATTATATAGGCTCAAAATACAGTTATATAAGTTTAAGCAAGATTCATTAGATATGTCAGATCCAAAAAAAATCTAACTCTGGGTAAGGTAAAAAAAAATGTCCCTTAGAATAAAAACAATATTTGAAAACTTGCTGCTACCTACAGAAAATGTTACTAAGAAGAGACAGGGGGCTCTAAGTTCTACAGGTTTGAACAGGAAGTCAGTGGATGCCTTATATTATTAAACTGTTGTAGATCAATATTGCAATTTACAGTGAACAAAAGGTAAAATAAAGGTATACATATACTGCAGTTTAATACTAAATACCTGAAAAAAATGTTTTTTTTGTCTCTGGTCAGATGCAGTCTCTCCATCTAATGCTCTAGCTCTTTAACCATAAGATCTAGGGCTGTAGTCAACTAAAGAAATTCTAGATCAACTAAAGACATGCCCTGTACATAAATTAATCAACTATTAAGGGATGTGCAGTGGAGCTCTCAAAATTATTAGGATCTTGCAAAAACTATTATATATACAGAGAAATACTATAGTACACAGCATCTTCATAAGTCAAAAGGCAGAATAAACAGTGCAGTAACTCGCAAAATTCAATACCTTTTCTGCGGTGGTCCTTATGAATCCTTTTAATCCTAATCTAATAATTAGCTAAGGAATTAAACATGGTTGACAAAGACTCCACCGGCCGATTAATCGACTAAATGACAAAAGGCAGATCTCCCATTTCATGCTGTGCCTCTGGGAAAGACAAGCTCCCCACAGCTTTTTCGTATGTCTTGGTGTGATTGTGTGAATTCCGCAGGTTGGTGATGGCCAGAGATCCTTCGTCATTCCACGGCAGTTTTGACTACCGACTTTTTATGAAACTCTGTCAAAGAATAACACACATCCAGAAATGTGCTGTATCAGTTGTTATCAGTACCAGCAGTGAATTCATGTGACTTATTTTAAACTGACACCTTGCACTAGTAACACCACCAACAAAACATAACGTGTGATTGTTCTCCACCACCTACCGCACACTATGTAACCTTGTCACTGCTGCACCCTCAACTTTGATTAAAAAAAAGTTTCTATATTGTAATAGAAGAGTTGAAATCGCACACAGTTCTGAACAAGCCTTGGTTAGAGAGTGTGTTGAGTGCACTCTGTGAGGAGGCTGAGACTGCAGGAGAGGACCTGTACACACTGACCATGACCTGTACACACTGGAATGAGCTGTGCACTTGCGGTTCATCTTTTGTTGTATCTGGCAAACAGGATATTGAGGGAAAGAACTGCAGGTCCACACTTTGAAGGAATGTGATGGAAACGCAGCTATCAATGGCTTTTGATTTTTGCATACGTTGTCTACACAATGTACTTAACTGATTCAGTGGCTCAGCCCTAAGGACAAACACGAGTATGAGGAGAACGTGTAACAAGTAGTAGAGGTACTAGTGTATATCGGCAGAGGTCGTTTACAAATGGCAATGTTGTAAATTGTGGTAAAATGTATAGGTCTACCAATGTGTTACAAAAAAAAAACAAATACACTTCATCAGTCATCAAAATATGTGAACAGTTTGATCAAAGAGGCAGGGTATAGAGAAAGTATGAGTAATGAAGTAGAGATAAAGGGAGGAATTCATTTAAAACTTGTGTACATTACTCTTATTAAACAAACAAAAAACAAAAAAAACTATTATATCCTCTCTGCCTGCCCTTGTTCGTTTGGTTTTACATTTGTCATCTTGTATGCAACTTAATTGAGTTGTGACAAGTGTGCATTTGTCATTCCTGCAAACTGTCCTACAAATCAAAAAAGAACTCACTGATGTGAAGCCACAGGGAATAGTAACAGAAGAGGTAGGAATGACAGTTATTACAAATTGGCCAAAGCAGTCTGCAAGGCCCACTTTTTAAAGAGTTTATTTTTCGCAATATTCATTTTCTTAGAAGTTAGGTAAAGCAGAAATCTTTGCTCAAAAACAACAATAGCTAATGAGGCGATCTGACCCTGAGTTCATTGTACTCAGTGAAGTGGTGTTCCTCTCACTGGTTCACAGCAATTAACAAAGTTTACTGTCTACTTTAGAGTTACTAAAGTGCTCTAATTGGGAAAGAATTGATCCAATTTTTTACTTTACAGAACAAATAGCTTTGGTAACAATAGTATAGGCTAATTTTTTATACAGTCTCCAATTTGGATAACTTTAATACATATTTTAATGAACAAAAACAGAATGAATAAGTTGCATTCAGACAAAATATTTAGAAAAATAGAAATGGAAGGAAAGGAATATAATATATCAAGTTTTTACATAGCACATTAAAGGGTAATACTTGCACTCAGTCTTCATGACAAATAATGATGGTTAAAGCACTATGCAACTTTTCTGGGAGGGTCTGCCACCTGCTTGTCTCCATGGAGATATTAATGCTTTGCCTGGAAGGTTCCAGAATACTGCATTACATTTATATTCAAAAATGATATCTAAATATTTTGTTGTGGAATATCCTGATGACAATATTCAGGCAATATTATGTCAATCAAACAGAAATGTGGTAAAAGCTGTCTTTAAATGTGAAAGTCAAATGTGAAATTGCTGGACTTATCTGCAAAAATAGAGAAATATCACTTTAGATTTTACAACAGTTTGTTTTTTTCATTTATAACGAGATCTTTTTGCAACATTTTGTACAATAAACAATGTATCCAACACTTAAATTTCAAGTTCAAAACAACATTCACAGCAGATCAACATTTTGATCATCAGCCGTCTCTCTCCACACATTTGACCTGTAACTTGGCAACACCTGCTTGTCTGTGTGGAGCTAGAGAAGTGTTAATGTCAAACTATTCCAAACTAGGACCCTCCAGCAGAAAAGTTTCATATAGTGCACCTTTAACCTGGGTTTCAATATGACAAATCAAGCTAACAGGCAGAGAAAAATAACAGCATTTTGAACGTTTGAAACAAGAACCTTCATGTGTGTATGTAGCGTGGCGAGTTCCAATCAGTTGTAAGATTTTTCTCCAATTTTGAGTTGAGTGCACCAAAATCAGACCTGAATTGAAGTAAAGTCAGAAAGGGAGGTGTAATTCTGTGGCTCAAAGCTCTACAAGCCGCTGCGTGCTGTTAGGAGAATTGTCAAGAAGCTGGAGAAAAGAAGGTTATTTACAGAAGCGTCATACTCAGCTTTAAGAAAAAGGCTTTGGTTGTTAGTCATTTATGGTTACATTACTACTGTGCCAAGGCTGGATACTACTTTGGCAGTTCGGTCTTTTTGATATCGTCACAGTGGAAAAGCATTCATAAACGTGCCTTTGGCCCAAATAAGTATAAGTGGCAGCATATATGACCATGAATGACCATTCTGCTTAGAGATACCTAGGTCTGCCACAATATACAGACTTATCATTCAATACATGACAAATGGGGGTAATATTTATCGTGGGTACTTTTTATTTATAGTAGTGGGGAAATTTTGGTTATTTTTCTGTTCTACGATGAGATTTGAGCTGGAGAGGGTCAAATTATGAACATCTATGACTCACTATAGAGACAAACTAACTTCCTAAGTGTTGCTTTCTGTTTATTTATTGCAACTCATATTTTTTTTTAACAATATTGTACATTTAGAATACTTTTTGGGGATCATTCTGCTTTATGGTTTGGTTTCAATATTATCATTTCTCATCTATATTTACTTCAGCAATATATTGCCAGCCCTTCCCAGATATCCATGTAAAAGCAGTTTTAATAAGTCTCTATTTGACCAGGTAAATTAACCATTGGTTTTATGTCTATATACTATAAAACAAAGTTAACCAGCTATTCACAGACTAAGAACAAATCTAATTGAGGAGAAGAGGGTTAAAATAACTGAAAGATAATGGCCTTAAAATCTCCATCAAGCCTTATTATAAGTCTGAAAACGGGGTATAGTTGTGTAGTTTTAAGCTCAAACAGTTGTGCAAGAAGAATTTTTGATAAATAAATGATAAGCAACACAACAAAACAAAAATGCTTATCTTTTTGATCAAAGCTTATATATTCTTCAAGATATAAATCATGTCCAGTGCGTAATAAAGCCTTCTCCCATTACAGCGTCAACGCCTCGGAACAGTTTAAACCTCCATCCACAAAGGCAGGCCAGAAGCTGAACATTATTTCAAGGGAACTGATACAGCCTTTTAAATCGAGTAGTTGTATTGCCTTAAATATAATAATGTTGTTGTTCTGCGATGAAGTGTTTAATACTGACCTGCCCTGCCCACTGCCGCACACACGCCCTGAGTCCTTCATTATAGTGGGCAGTGGTGTTGCAGGTGAGTAGCTCAGTGTTGGGGCAGCTGCAGTCTGTCACTATGTTTCATCATATACGGGATGAGGACTGGCTCCGGGCCTGAGAGCACCGGGGCACGTCGATAAATCACTATTAAAATGAGCTGACTTCCACCAGCTTCTGCGCACTTTCCTAACAAGACAACTACCAAAAGGCTACTCCGCAACTTTAAAATCACAGGAAAACAAGTCAAATCTGTCAAAACTAGTCTTCTCTAAATGTTAACATTGTAGAAAAACACAAGTCATCAGCATCCAACTAATCATATATCCTGTGCATAGCCTACACCTCTTCCAGCCATGTCTTTAATGTACTGATGAGAACATTTGGCTAAATAAAAAGCGAAAAACTGTCAGAAGTACTGACAACTCACCGATTCCACAAACTCTCAAATAAAACATAATAAATCAAAAGTTTAAACAGCTGTGTGTACAAGTACAAATGATGGACGGGCGATTATCTTGTAGAGACAGATGGTACTGTCTAATAGAGCCACCTTGAAGTTTCACAAAAGTTAATGTTTTGGAATATATTAAGGTGAAAATGTTATAATTAAATAAATAAATAAAATAAAAACAAATGCAATAAGAAGGTTAAGAACGTTTGTCACGTCGAAACGTCTAATTAACTGACGGGATACTGATATGAAAGAATGAAAAAAAAAAAAAAACGTAACTATTTTTCCACTAATGTTTTCAATAATGGCGCATCGTCGTCTAAACTAGGAGTCATGCATTTAATTGACAATAGAAAGGCGTATGCTTCTTACCTGTAGGCGTCCCACTCCCTTCCCGCTCTTTCACGCCCTTTATCGCATCTGCAGAGTGCTACAATCCACTGGTGACCCGATGCGGTGCACACATTGGCGCGTTGGACCGGGGCAAATAGGCTACACCTTGGCGCAGCGGTCTTCCTTATGGTAAAAAATTGGCTTTAATAGCAATCGGAATTATTCTCTGGCATCAGTATTGGCATCTCAGCTGACGCACATGGGGTGGTCCTGATTTCCCAACCTTCTTAAATGTCGCTAAAATCCGTGGCTCTAATAACCAGGAGCTTGGAGGATGTGGGGTACGTCCCGGTGCCTAATAGCTTCCTCCTGCATCCCCAACACTTCTGTTAAACCCGTGTGGAGCAGACCCGTGTCAGTGCAGTCGCCTCAGTGCGTGCTCCTCCGTGTCTCTGCTCACTCTGACAGCTCCACTCCGCGCGCACCAACTTTTATGGAGTCTCCAGCAGCTTCGTTCCCGCTTCACACGTCACAGTTCTGCTGCAGATTCTAATAAGTGCACACTGATACCGAAATGACGGCTTTTGTGTAACATATTTTTAAGAGGAAAAATCCCACTGGTCCATTTTTTACAATAAACTGCAATAAGAAAACATAGGCATTTAAACTAGCCTACTAAACTAGCCTACTGACGCCAGTGCATTTTTATTTTTATTTTAACAAATTCAAATATTTATGTTTTATTGTGGAAATTAATAAAGCTTCTTCACTTACATTTTTTTAAAGGGGATAGTGCGATAATTCCAGGGCCAGTTTGTTTCTCAAGGATTATACAGCACTGCCATCTAGTGGTCAGCCACCATGTGACCAGTATCCTAGATTACAAGTAAAGGCCATAAAAATGCCAAATTCAAGGTCATATACAAATATAGTATATGTATTTGAAAATGTTAATTGTAATGAACTGCCATTTTTGCTAATTAAAGGTAATTGGCGATAATTTATTTATAAGATACACAAAAGAGATAAATCAACGATGTTTTTAAAACGGTAACCCAATCATCCCATTGATTGCATTTCAGAAATGTTTTGACATTTTATCCAAAAAAATGTTTATTTGTGTGATTGAAAACATTCTTATCACACAAGCACACACCCATATTTTATGAACAGAAATCAATTTTAGAATTCACATGTGAACACAAAATCATGACAGTGAAATAAGCACTAGCTGATTGGTTCTGCAGTTTATTTTAGGAGAAAAAATATTTTTGATGTCTTAAGCTGCACCCATTGAAAAGTACTGTATAAATGAATGTGATTTTTTGGGATGAGGTGCAGTACCCCTGTCCCATCACCCCAAGGCCACCTTAGAGAGGCAAGATGGAGGCTCCGTTTTGCGATTGTCCATGCTGCTTTTGAAGGCATTGAGGATAGACCCAAATGGACCAAAACCGGACCAGGATTAGCTCATATTATGTCCAACAGTTGTTTCACACTCCTCTTTGATGTAAACCGTTTCATCCATGTCGGACTCAAGGTGCTCCAAGCGCTCAGCCTGGCCATTCATAATCTCATCTGGGGTCTTCATAAACCTAAAAATAACAATTTATAGGGGATGATGAAAATAAAAACACCAGTAATTATTAAAGTATTAAAGATACATTTGTGAAAATTAGGATTACCTGAATAGAAGTCTCTGCCCAGGTTCTTTCCTGATAATGTTGAGTTTGTAGTAGTGTCTCAGTGCTCTCGACATCTTTTCGTACGTCATATTTGTCCTGTTCTGTAAAAGAAACACAAGCAGCCATTATAATACATGATGGTAGTAATACAAGTAATAAATAAGTGCAAAGACTTATGGCTCTAATGCATTGGCACCTGTCCTAAATTAATAAAACAGATACAATTTATTATTTAATATACATCTAAATGTAAAAATTGGACAACACTAAAAAGATGAAGTAAAGGAATGACAGTGCTATTGTACAACCCACCAGTAGATGGCAGCTGGAATGATCATGTTTACATTTCATTGGACTAATGGACTAATCTAACTTGTCAGAAGCCAGATTGAGTGTAGTCCTAACTCAAGTTCAACACATTATCAATCTGAAATTGTTGTTGGTGAAAGTGTTGGGGGAAAGGCGGAATGTTTAGTAGAATACTTCCACCAGAATGAGAACAGTGGAACAAGCTTATAAATCAAATTTTTAGAAAATATAGTTGTGAGAGCAGCAGACATTTTCCGCTTCACAAATGAACAAAGCATTTCTCTATGCTTTTTTTTTTTTTTTTATAAACAAAATAGTATGTTTGTCACTACTAGTTGATTTAAGCTCAAATGCAGCAGAAAAGGTTCAATATGGATTGTTAGGAGATTGTGAATTTTAATGTTATGCACAAAGTACTGACAAATCAACACAAGCGTCCCCCATGTCAACATAATTATTTTTTCTCTTCCAAGTTGTAGTATACAATGCACTTACTTTGTGATTGCCCCAGAGCCTGGCCAGGCCATTGGGGTCCATGATGCGGAAGACTTTGCTCTCAGGATCCTCCCAGCGGATGTAGTTCTCGTACCGGCTATCAGACAGGAGCTGGTAGACATAGTCCCAGAGTAACCTGCAGTCTATGGGCACAGCATGATAACATCAGGAAAATTATCTTTAATATTCAGTCAGAACCACAACAAACAAATCACAGATATTTCATCATACTTCTGAAACCACCAGTTTTGATGGGTATAATAAATATCACCAGTATTTTATTTTGGAATTTTATAAATATTTGTTGCTGCCTCACCAGCACTTGGTCTCCCAACTCTCACCTGCTATCCTTCCTATCGGCATTTGCTGCTCCTCCGGTGGCGACACAGGCATGATGATGTTTCTGTACAGTACATCCTCCTGTTTTATGAGGTGCTGTTGCTGCTGCAGCGGGTGCAGCAGGCCATGGGCTTTACTGTCCCGGCCGTTCTCCATTTTACCCTGAGAGGGAGGTCCCGAACGCCCGTGTCTGAAGTCCATCCCCGCTGAGCTCCTGTTGGGGCTGAGCAGCAGAGGGTTCATTATGGCACTGGGCATGAGCTGGATGACCCGTGGAGGACCAGCCTCCTGAGGGCCTGGGCTCCCAGGACAGGGGGCCTCTTTGGGGGTGGAACAGTGGCCATTGGGAGCGGCAGGGGACACAGACAATGGGTATACATCTTCAGGTAAGTGGTGGTTGCTGTCCGGCAGCTGGGAGAAGGACTGCATGTGGTCCTCTGTGGGGCGGGGGATCTGCTCTGGGGAGGACTGTCTGGGTGCAGCGTGATGAGGAGAGCGGGACCGGTGCCGCAGCTCGATGGTCGGCGTGTGCTGGGGAATGGGCTCTGGTCCTCTGGATGTCCTCCGTACCGTGTCTGTGGACAGAAAACATAAGGTAAAAGAAAGATCCACAACTGTTCTAATATATTTGTTTTGAGATGGTAGGGCAATAAAAGTAACAATTATTAAGTATCCGGATCATTTAAGAAAATAAATCAGACCGACTGAATCAGACTGAATACATATTGTTCACAGCTCTGCGATCTCTCAGTGATTAGTATAGTCTTTTTTAGTTTGTCCACTAGATGTCAGTAATATCAAATAGTATGCATATCAAATAGTATGCATGTGGGCAGGTAGAATGTATGTGTTAAATGTTGTACTACTCACACAAAAATAAATAAATAAATAAATATAAAATGATATAAATTATATAATATATATTATATAATTTGTTTTTAGAAAACTAGACA
>KN483907.1:37213-53916 GCA_000787095.1 Periophthalmodon schlosseri
TTGAAAACTAGACATTTTACTATGCAGTTCAAACAAAGCTAGACATTTTACTATGCAGTTCCTATAAAAAAAAAAAAAAAAAAAAAAAAAAAAAAAACAAAATCCTATAAAAAAAAAAAAAAAAAAAAAAAAAGGCTAAATTTCCTTGTGAAACAGGTTTTACTAGCACTGCCTGAATGCTAAGATGTCAGTCATAAACTCAAGTATGTCAAGTTGTCACAAACTAGGTATGTCAGGTTGCCACAAAAATGTTTCTACACTTTTGAGGCTACACATCACCAATGGGCTGTATAATAAGCTTAGAGCAATGTATATTATAATGGTTTAGAATTACAAAGCTTTGCTTTGATTTAGTCAAAGTCAACACTTAAGTCTGCCACTGAACTGACCATCCAGCTTCATGTGTGGCACTGCAACACTGTCTGGCTGCAGGTGGAAGGAGTTTCCAGGGAAGTAGGCCGAAGGGAAGAACGCATGGGGCTTCCTCTGCTTCAGGATGTGTTGCAGCAGTTCATAGAGGACATCACCTGTGACAGACAAGTAAGATCAAAGGTCACCATGCATAATGAATCATAACATGGCGCCACAAACTGAATCAAGTTTCTCTTATTCTCAGTGCAGTTTTCCTGGCAGCTGCGGGCTCGAGCAATAGTGAATTAAGTGAATTAAGTGACCAAGTCTAACTTTTGAAAAAGTGTCAATGGGTCGCACAGCCTAATCTAAGCTTTAGTGTTTACCATTTCAGCTGTTCCTTCAAATCTACCAACCTACTCTGCAGTATACATGAGTGAAAACAAAGTGTGGCTGGTCCTGTATAATGCAGAGGCTTCTTCCTGTAGAGTTTGGGGATAGTGTATCTCCTCCCAGATCTGGACCAGAGCATCACTGAGTTCCAGGACACTGTGATGTCCAACCTAGAAACAGCAGAAGGGATCGGACATAATGTCTCAGAGGGTTTCTATTGGGTTTGGGGAGGGGCAAGGGGGCATTAGTACCATTTTCTTTTTCTTCCAATAACTGCAAGCACACACTCCTCACATTAGGGACAGGTTTTGTGGTACAACACACAGCCCAGCATAGTGTCTTCCGTTACGAGTGAAACTAGTGAAAAACTGTTAGCAGCCAACCAATAAAATTACCCCTGTGTTGGGGTTGTCCCATTGTTGCTCCTCTAATGAACCTGCTGTTTATTTCAGGGCTATCAACTGAAACTCTTCAGCAACGTCCTTAGATACTGAACTGACCGCATCCATGTTCCAGAGGTTCCTTCAGTTTTTGTGAAGTGTATATTTTTAAAGGTTATTGTTCCATCTATCCTTGCCTCTCTATTTTTGCCTGTAGTCATTTAGATTACAGTGTCCAGACAGTAACAGCAGCAGTAGACATCAAAGTCTAAAATAGTACTCAATTTAATTATGAGTTATTCTAATCAGTGATCTTTTGTTGTTGTTGTTTCCTGAAAATAGCAATAAAAGTTTAGATTAGACAAAAAAATAAAATAAAAAAATAACAAAGCAACTTCAAATAGGCTGTGTAGCAAATGTGAGGCTGAAAATGCCAAGCAAATGAGCCATACTCTTTAATGCTGTGTAGTTTGTGCTGTGTGTGACCACTCTATGAAGTCTAAAATTTACTCAACACTTTAATGTGGCACGTATTTTACAAGATATGCCACTTAACACAGCCTTTGACATGTTTGAAATCTCTCTTACACTAACAAGGAAATGATTTTCAAAAGGAAAAGAAGGAAACTTGCAGAATAACACACCCATTTCACTTCTCACTTTGTTTAGCATTGATTAGATTAGAGAATGATTTTTTTTTTTCCTGCAAGCTAAAAATAAAAGTTGTAAATACTGTCAAAATAACAGAAGAGAAGGCGGGTTGTACTAGTAAAAAAGTCCAAAGATGGAACTACTGGTCTGTCGTAATTGTCCATCACAAAAGTTGCAGTTAATAACATAATAGATTATTTAAATAAAGGTAAACATATAATTAAACAGCAAATACAAATGTTCTGGCTAGACTTATGCAATGTACAGATCATTTGACTTTTACTCTTGTGACATTTTGACACTATTCCTCATAAGTGGAGATTGTCACGTCTCTTCATATTTCACAATTGTTACTTATTCCCCCTTCTTATGCTGATGACGAAGTCACATGTCATTATTATTTTACCCAAAAAAAGCCAAAATCAGGAAATTGAGGAAAAACCCAACTGAGCTTGATTCTTTAGCTGAGTGAAAAGTATAGACGGTATATATAAAGTATAAACAGACTATATCCAATAGGTGCCCACATTGTATGACACCAAGTCTCTTGCCTTATTTATTGATTATTAAGCACTTAAGTCGTAGGCAGTATTGAATTTTAGAGTACTAGAAGGTACAAATTGTCATGTGTACTGTAAGTAAATTGTGCACTGATTTAAAAGGCACTTTTTGTCGTAGAGAATCAATTTTTATGAGAAATGATATGTAATAAAGGTTGTTTTGAAAATGTAGGTTTGAAGGTCCAATATTTTACACCCCCTTATTCAATTCAGTTTTATTTATTTTATATAACGTTTTCTCATGGAAAATACACCTTATGGACTGAATCTGTGTATCATCCAATTTTCATTTGTCTTTAATTTGTGTTTGAGTAATCCTGTTTTTTCGGTCTCCCTCAGGGCTTAAAATGTTTACCCTCCACCTCTTGGAGGTGATGTTCCTCTGGGTTATTCAAGTCCATTCACCTTCACCAAATTAAGTTTTAGCCAACCTAGAGCCAACCTAATTCTATACGAGAAGCAACCACTTGAACTCTTTTAGAGTTAAAATCTTTTGCTCTTTGCTGTTTTTTCTTCAGTATATCCACAGCTGAAGTTCTCGCACCCTCTGTTGGTGTTTGTGTAGAAACATAGCTTTTTAACATTCAGTCTCGGTTCATGCATTAATATTGAGACATAAAATGATAGGTACCAGAGTGTGGCGATCTGTAGCGGAAGTCCTCTTTGGTGAGCAGCAGCAGAGCTTTGCCGTTCATCTGGAAGGAGCTGCTGGTGATGGGTCTCAGTGCGAACTCTTTCTCAGCCCATCGCAGCCACTGGGCCACGTCCTCTCTGTTCCAGTACACCGGCTGCAGACCTGCGCAGGAGGGAAAAGACTATCACATATAGAAAATATATGTATAAGAAACAGCTTTTAATAAGAGTTTAATAGTTTGATGAGTTTATGCAATAATGCAAAACAACCAGATCCCCTCCACAAAAAAAAAAAAAATCATATGAAGTTTACACAGTTGTGTGTACATATTGAGAGTACTCTAATGTAACCAATAGAAATATGATATACTCCATCATGTTGGCTGCAGTGGTAAAAAAGATACAAACTTGTTAATTTTATCTTGTATGTGAGATTCAAGACCATGTGTTTTCTATGATTAGATGTTCTTTTCTGGTGCTTGTCTCCATGGAGATGTTATCGCTTGCCTGGAAAGTGCCACAATATGATAAAATTATCCACTTCCATGGAGACAAGCAGGTGACAACACCAAACCAAGTCACAGGCCAGATCTGTGGAGAGGCGAGTACGCTCACAGTAAACAAGCATGTTTATATAGGAGTTTGCACACCAATCACTCACTACAAAACTGTTGCAGTTTTTTTTTTCATCAGTAAAAAAAACGTAGCCTTTACTTTTACATTTAAATTAGCAATATAAAAAGCAATCATAACCTTACAACGTGACTGAGAAGCAGTTGGTTTGAGGCAGGAAGGAAGGAAGCGTGAGCTCAGCGAAGATGCGGCAGAAGTGACTTGGAGAGGAGGGGGTGAGAGGCCAGGATGGAGGTAAGGAGAGGGGGGGGCGGGGATTGAGGGGCCCGGACGGAGGTAAGAAGGAAGGAGAGGAGGGGGAGGGGGTGCAGGACGGAGGTAAGGAGGAAGGAGAGAGGAGGGGGAGGGGGCACAGGAAGGAAGGAGGCACAGGCCGTAAAAAAGGATATTGAGGAAGTGGAGATAAAAGCCAAAAGGAGGGAGTGATTACGGGAACGGCTGCTTGGATAAAAAGAAAAAAACACATGGAGGAGGAGACAGAGAAGAAAGAGAGATTAGGAGATGAGGAATAAAGACGGGAGGGGCCTGATGGGATATGAGAAATATGGAGATAAATTTGATATGATCTTTGCTCCTTCAGCTCACATGAGGAAACTGAGAGTTTATTAGTTTGTTTTGGCACATCACAGAAGGAAATGGATGCACTGTCCTTTTCCGGTGATTTATAGAGAGCAAAGCATCATGGGAACAGAAACGTGAAATATCTGTAAACAGAGAAGCAAGAAGAGTGGTATTGAAAAAAAGGCTGGTATTGTACATTTGGTCATATCACAAGTAGAGGTGGGAGAAATATTGAAAAATATATAATATTGCTGTTTAAGAAATAGGTAAAATTCAAGTAAGTATATTGTCTAAAATAAAAGTTGGAAAAAGAGAGCTAAAAATATATAATAAAAACAACAGAAACTTGACAAGAGTAATCTTTCTAAAAATGGATAAAGAGATATTTCTGTACGTTTATGTTTCATTTTACAGTCCGTTCACAAATTGTATGAATCTCCACCGAGACATTTACAGGCACATTTTAGCATATGACTGATGAATTGCCACATTGTCTGAACATCTTCACCATAATACAAAACCAAAAAAATATATATATAAATATTAGTGAAATTACCCCAGAAGGTTCCAATACTAGGCTGGAGTTATAGCTGCTTATTTCGGAAGAGTGAAGACAAAGTACGATTTTATAAACAAAATACACAATTATTGTCTGAATTCAAATATTGTCAATGCAATATCACTAAAATGTCTGATAATATTCTCTGTAACTTCAAGTGTACACAGCAACCAAAAAGCACATTCACTCCCAAAGACTGTGTACCCCATCTGTGTACCCCAGTGCCACATCTCCACACTGAAAAGCCACCCTCCTTTTCAAACTTCTCACTTATCGCTCGCCTCAAACACTTCCTCAGGGAGTTGGACAGCTGTTATCTTTGGCCGCCAATGTCACTGTTGCACCAGTAATAGGAACCTTGTCCTTGCTGGCAAACCCCCACCCCTCACAGCCACTCATCAAACAAAGGAAGTTTTCAGAGACAGAGAAAAAGAGAAAGAGCGCAATCAATATCATGTGAAACCCTGTCTAAATTGCCAGCATGTCACGATGACATAATATCAAATAGGGCTTCATTGATTAATTAATCAATCACAATAATCGTGAATAGTTGACTATTAAAATACTAGTGGACTCTTGTCTCTTATTAATTGTTAACATTTGTTTTTTTCTGGACAATACATGCTCTAAAACACATTTCAAAATGCATTTTATAACAAAGACAGTGGAATTACTAAATCTATACGGCAAAAAACATACACAATTTGTTTTTTTCATCAGTACACTTGATTTGTAAATATTTTCCATGTAGAAGCCTTTGGTCAGCATATGTACACCTTCTGATATGTTAGCCCCAAAGCAAAACCTCAGCAAACTTATTTCCAGAAGAATTTAGCAGTACAACATGACCTACCATTAATGAATAGAAGAAATGTGTGAAATACATAGATACATCAACTACAGCTGAAATGTTAATGTAAATGTAGTACAAAAATATAAGAAAGCGATAGCAATAATAAGTACATTCTAAAAAATGATTGTTCATGGTGTCATTTATTGAAAGATAATTACATAAAGTATTGTGACAGACCTATCACCAGCTTCCCTTTGCATGCGTCCCTTCTGACAGCCTATTTGACCCAAGTCTCAAATGATAAACCAGAGGCCGGGGCAGGTTATCTAGCACAGTGCACGGCTGACAGACTTTGACCCTTAGCGTCTTGACATAATGGCATATCTTAAGAAAGTGTCAGGCAAAGGGATACAGGTGTTGTTCTATGACAGGAACTGTGGGCCAGATAAGGAAATGTGTTGCTCCATATTTTCTCCATTGGTTTCCCTGAATCAACTGCTAAAAGATTAAATAAAAAGATAAAATATTATGCATTCTGTATCACCCCATGGGAGGAATCTGAAGGCAAATCATTTTCATAGAGAATGTATTTATTTTGGGATGAAAAATTGAATTCTGTAACTCATTTAGGTTATCCAAAGTAGGTATTTAGGTCCGAAGTACATTAGTGTAGATTATTAAAAAAAACAAAAAAAAACAAAAAAAAACAAAACTCCGGTAGCATGTTATTCTAGTAGTAATCAGATGCATCATTTTTCCTTGTACAGCAGAAACTATTGTCAAGAAGTTTAAATAGTTCCACAGCCATAACTTGTTTCAGTACACGAATTTAATAAAAGGGAACACCTCAGAAGTAGTTTTAGTAGGCCTAAGTTAATGCTAAATATATAAATGTCCTACTTTATAGAAATTGATGGAAAGGGATGCAAAGAAAAAGTCCTCACTACATCAGTGACTTGATCAATATTGAATCAAGCAGCCATCTGTCCAGCACACAGCAGCTGGACCTGGGTCTCCTGCGGGCCACTTGAGAGCATTCAGTGTGCAGGATAGGCAGTAGTACAGTGGGGGTCACAGGGTCACGGCTCCGGTATGCTTCCTCCAGAGTACTGTTGCTCTGCCAAGATCCCTGCGAGATCCGGCCCCAGCCATCTGCACACAGCCCATAGGAGGAAGCAGAGCGGAGAGAGTGGGGGCGGAGGGAAACAAACTGGACCAAACAAATGTGTCCCATAACAGGCCGAGGCAGGAAGTAATCCAGCGCGGGCTTGGTTTCAGGACAGGAAACTTCCCCCAGTGTGAGGTTAGACAGCGACAGTGGGATGCACGAGGAAAGAAAGGAAGAGTGTTTAGAGGAAGGAGAAGTGAGTGAGTGAGAGAGAGTGAGAGAGAACGTCTTAAAAAGTTACACTTTTTGCCTGAAAGTTAGTGTTCACAAGTCTATTGACTTTATTCACTGTCCAACGCCCAGAGTGAGTAAGCCATTATAAAAGGTGCTCTCCATGGAGATCTTATCGATTTGCTCCACGGTGTTAACTTAATATTTTTCAGGGTCTTATTAAGGAGTAAAAACACCTGTAATTAAATAAATGCAAGATAGATTTTAATTCCATATAATGGAACAGTCGAGGCCACAACATCTCCAAAGAGACAAGTAGGTGGCTGACCACCCTAACGGACAAGATACTAAGTGCATCTTGAAGTTGTAAAGTACAATAATAATTTTGCTAAGGCAGATAACTTTTTTTTTTTTTTTTTTAAAACACACATTCACAACACATTCATCAACATCACCTGAAATACTGCAATTAAGTAATTGTATTCTTAGCAGTATTGATGCTGAGAATATATTTTCAATTTTCAATGTGACAATTCTTCCGCACTTCTGTTTTCAATGTTACGTTTTTACTCTTATTAGAAGTGAACAGAATGACCTCTCATTGCATAACTCGTAAGCCTCAGTTTTCATCAAAACACTGTGACCTTCTTTCTTCCGTGTGTGTGTTGGGGGCAGAAAAGGTGTGTGCATCTGTGGACAGCCCCCGTGAGTTTGGCAGCAGGACGGAGCTCATTAACTTGTCTGGCTTTGAGAGGGAAGTCGATGGCTTCTGTACCGCAACAGCGAAACAAGACACCAATGATCTCATCCTCCTCTTCCCTTCATTCATCCAGGGCGCTTATGAGTTGCCCTGGTAACTCTGTTCACGGCACAAGCTTCCCACAGAAAATAATGTGTCATCAGAGAAGATTAGGAGCCCACGGTTTTGACACGAGCGTGGATTTTTTCTGTAGATTGGTGTAGTGTATACATGTGTTTCTGAAAGTAAATCTTAAAACATGAATTGCTACTGGTATAGAGCAGTGGCATATTCAAATGGTCTAAAAATTGATTCCATATTATTTTGGACAGACAAATCAAAACTTACATTTTAAATTATGTACCTGTCCACTCACAAATAATGGTTTTACATATTTGTTGTTGTTGTTGTTATTATGAACTTAACATAGAAAATGAAAATAATTGCATTGTGGGGAGACAGGAATTACAATTATGTCGACCACAATTGACAATGAGTCAATGAATAATGAGTAAATACAACTTGATGTCAGTTAGATGATGGTAATTCAGTTAAGTGACATTTGTCCTTTTCTATAAATGTATGTTTTGTTACCATTTGTACAGCCCCATGAAAGCAAATACTTTCACTCCATTTCTAAACAACAATCAAAAAGGAGGAACTGTAACTACTGGGCTTCCCAGTTTTATGCAAAGTATCAGAGCCATATCTTTACTGTTAACAACAGTTCCCACTATATTCTCAGAGGATGCCACAATAAAGCAACAAGCTTGCTTCTCACTTCCTCTTTGTGTTTCAGTGAATTTTGTAAAATACTACTGGAAACAAGAATAATAAAAGTTAATAAAAGTTGTACACAAACTAAAGACAAATCAGTGGCTGTAAAAAAAAATCTAATCTAATTATACAGTCAGTCCAAAACATGTTGAACTCTTACTGAAAAGAAACAACAGATGTCTGCATCTGAAAAACTGGGACTTTGCTCTGGGAACTGAAAGATTCTTAGTCACGCTTTCTTCTGTAAATGTTTATCTTTTTGGTCAAAGCTGCAGTGGGCGGATATTGGTGTAGCTATCTCAATAGAGAAAAGGATTTTCTTTCTTCAGACGAAGAGGAGGAGAAAGGAGGGAAGCGAGGAGGGAGGAGGGAAGAGGAGGTGATTTGGTTGTGACCCGTGAATCCTCAGTCTGGGGCTTTGGCCTTCTCCACATTTAGTCTAGAATCTAAAGCTGAATAATCAAAATCAAACTAAATGTTTACAACACATGTAGAAGATAATGATCAACTGAACAATAACAGCTAATATTACAGACATTTAATAATACACTAAATAGGCTGAATAAGTATTGATAATTGTGTTGCATAATTGTGATTTTGTGAAAGAGTTGCTACTACACTGCTATTAAAGTAATTGTACAAATTAATAGTTATTTTATATTTTGTAGCACAAGTAAACGTTTCCATAAATCACAAGGTAAAAGTGCATATTGAAATGCAAGTCAATGTGCAAGACCAAACTGTCTGATCATAATAAATAATGCCTTGGATTTCTATAGTGCCTTTGAAGCTACTCAAAGTGCTTTACATTGCATTAATCATTTACTCCCCATATTCTGTGGTGGTAAGCTACTTCTGTAGTCACAGCTGCCCTGTGGTAGACTGAAGGAAACGAGGCTTGCCAATGCCAATCTGTGGCATTCACACACATCAGTGCACACATATTTTAATCACAAAAAACTGCTTCATATATTAACTGTTAACTGTACCCCTATCTGACCTACGTCATCAGAGATTAGTTTAAAAAGCACCCTACAATGGAAGCATGGTCAGAGTTGAATGGACAATACTAGTGCATTGTGTTGAGTGCATTTCTCAGGATCCTGTATTGACGAAAAATTAACTTTCTGGGTAAGACGTTCAGAGTCTCCCGCCTCTATGTACTCTTGGGCTATGTAAATAATTTCTACAACATCAATGAGCCTGTTCTTCTTGGTAGTAACTGACAGGTGGGAGGCGTGAGGGAGGAAAAGCCACCTTTATGTTTTTTTGTCCAGTGAAACTCGCTTGTCCATTGCTTCCTCCTTCGGTGTGCACGTGCCCGCCCTGTCCGGCCCAACTGGACCTGATCCAGTCAAAACAAACATTAAACAGCTCATCAATCACACACACGGTTATGAGCAGGAAGTGGCTCGACCGGTTTCTGATAAGTGGCTGGGGCAGGAACAAGCCGGCTCTTGTACTTAGTTCCTGAATTTGCCTTTAACTGATACTCTTCCTTTTGTTCCAGTGCCATTTTTCCCCCCTTCTACTTCTGCTACCTCAACTACTACAATATGTACATGCTTGAACTGCATTTGTTTGTTGGTCTCAATCCCACAAACCAAACTTTGGTGAGTCAAATTTTCCACTAGGAGAAAGTCAAGCCAGGATATTAGCAAACTGCCTCTCATTAAAGCAACTATTGTTTCCTGCCATCATTCAAACTTTTCTGATAAACAATGTGACAAGGTTTTCATGACATATGAAATATTTGGTGCAAAGCAAATACATACGAAACCATAAATCAAAAGTTATGATGAGTGGGATGGGATCCTTAGGAATGTAAAGAAAATGTCGGGAGTTATGGACCCGACTAGTCCAATTTAAAATTTTACATAGAATATACTGGACGCCCTATAGGTTGCATAAAGAGGGACTGGCAGATAATCATCTCTGTTGGAGATGCTAGGATGATAATGGTACAGTTGTTCACATGGTCTGGGAGTGCCCAAAAGTTCAGGAATTTTGGTCATCAGTTTATGCAGTTGTTGAGAAGGTTGTTGGTAATGACATCCCATTCTGTAGCATTCTGGGGGGACCCCTTGATAATGAGTATTTTGTCTGTTGCATTTTGTTTATTGGAAAATAAAAAGTTCAAGTCATAAAAAAAAAGTTGTGATTGTTCAATATTAGTAAAAAAATGTGTATATACATTTTTTGCCATATTGCCAGCCCTAGTTTAAAGTACCCAAGGCCACACAAATCTCACAGTGTATTTTAAGAAAGGCCAAAAGGTCATGTTGTGTTTACAAGACAAGAGTAAAGGGCAACACAAAAGAATGAAACATATCCACCGCGGTTGGAAAAGCAGCACTACCCACGCAACAGTAATTATACAAGAGAGAGCTAAAATGAACGTGCAAAATAGGAACGAAACTGTACAGTGGTTCCCAAAGTGGGGGCGTGAGGCACTGAGTTTGGAGTTGTGAGAGGATTTCAAAATAAAATAAAAAATATATATGACACTATATGTAATCTATTATTTAACTGAAAACTGTATCTTTTAATGAAGTCTATAACAAACAATTCAAATAAACAATATGAAACCTGATTAAATATGAATATATTATTAATATTATTTAAAAATTATTACAAGTCAATTTCATTTCACAGTGGGGGTCCCCAGTATGGTCATTTTGGAAGTCCCGGAAAAGTTTGGGAACCCAGATACCAGGAACTTTGGGCCTTATGCGGGATATAGAAGTTTGGGAATATGTAATATTTCTTTTAAAACTGTGTTAAAGATTTACAGACTTCATTAGATGGGAGGAAGACTTTGAAAACACCATGTGGTGAGTCTGAAACTGGGAGAAAAGGGGGCTGTGCCATGTGTGAACAGTTTCTCTTTCAGTCCAGAAACATGCACACAACATCACCAACGGCAACATTTATTCAGGAAGCCCCGTCTAACCACTCAGGAAATTCCTCAGGACAAGAGCTGCTTCCAGGGGCAGGAAATTTCCCCTCCAAAAAACTCCAAGCACTTACATGCTGGACTCCATCTGTGAGAGGATATAACACGGAGATGGATTCATTTCCTGGAGGCCTACAAACCATAACGAGCCTGAATTTCAACAGCAGATTCAGCATTTTAAAAAAATCTAAGGCTTTAGAAGATGTATCCACTATAAAGTACAGTGTCCTCAAAGGGTTGTGTCACATACACATGAATTAGTATGGACGTTTTAGGAACATGAAAGTGGCAAATTCCTCATGACACTCAATACATTTTATTACAAGAACACAACACTGCAAGTACATCATGTTGTCTATTAAACCCATCAATTCCCACTTCTTTCTCAAAGATGAAATTATTAAATTCAAATATAAAGATTGTCAAAAAGTACATGAAAAAGTGGGTTTAATGATCGGTCACAATTGTGGCCGGTGGGATAATACCTTGTATTTTGAGTTAAAGGTGCCATAAGAGATTTTTGAACAATTTATTGTAAAAGAAATACTATCTATTTTGACTTATAGTTACTGAGATAGTAGACACATTTATTTCTACTGACATTTTAACATTAAGAAAGTATTGTTTTCAAGTCAACAGATTTTACAGTTCATATAATACAGTGCTATTATTCCTCAAAATGAGAAAGATTCTGTTCTCACTTATATATGAGGGGCAAATAGGGTATAATAATTTCTGAGATAATCTTGGATGTTCTTCAGACTTGTCCAAATAATGGCTAGAGAACCTTGGATGTCCTTCAAACTTGTCCCAAAAGCAGCTAGAGGACTTTTGATGTTCTTCAGATTTCCCTCTATTGCCGCTAGAGAACATTGGATGTTCTGCAGACTTGTTCCAATAGCAGGTAGATAATCTTGGATGCTCCTCAGACTTGTTTCTATAGCAGCTAGAGAACGTTGGATGTTCTTCAGACATGTCCACTGTGCAGCTAGGGGACTTTGGATGGTCTTACGACTTGTCCCAAAGGACCCTAGATATTCTTCAGATTTCTCTCTATAGGTTCTAGAGGACTTTGGATGTGCCTCAGACTTCTTCAGACATGTTCCTCTAGTAGCTAGGTGACCTTCGCTTTTCAATAACTGGAGATAATTGAGAAGGAGTGGGGCTAGGGGTGTACACCATCAGTGTCCTCACTTGACTCCACCAGGTCAGTATGGTGTATTGAACAAACTGCTGGACATCTCCCCCTCACAGTCTATATCAGGCCAGTCAATAACAACGAGGAATCCAATTCAGATTTTTCGGGACAATTGCTTCTTTCCAGGTCTTGAAGGGGCCATCACCTTCTTCTAAGCCAACACATCATAAATTTCCCTAAGGGTGGATATAAACCAAAAACTTGAGATAGCTATAACACATTTAGTATATGTAAAGAAATATGTGTGCTCCTATATATACTGCCCTATACATCCTACACTCAGACCAAAATAAACTGGAGTAAATACAAATGCATTTATCATTACTAGAGACCTTAAAGATGATGTGTACCAAAAATCATAGCCCTGGGTTAAATTTAAATAAACTTTACCATTTGAAAGAATTCTAGGTGTCATCTTCTCCTCAAGCTGTAACTTTTGCATAACCATCTCTGGTCAAGTAACAATTTACAGTAAACACATATTTCACCCTAACCCTTTATTCTTTCAGAAAATACAGAAAATAAAGTGAAAATATAAATAGTAACAAATTTAAGTCTTCAAAAGTACATTTTTTGGTGGTTATAATTGTGATCGGTGGGTTGAAATTACTTGAAAGTAATCAGCTAACATTATTCTAAAGAATGATTTTGTTAAAAAAAGAAAAGAAAAAAAAAGAAAAGTTTCATAGCACACTTTTAAAAGATTCAAGATGCCTGTTGGGAACAACTGCACTGCCACACAGACTTTGAAACGGCACAAAAATTCGAAGTAGTTAATGTCCAGCGACAGAAAAGAAAACATAAGAGAGTATTCAGTAACACAGTAGTACATGTGGAATGAATTGCATATACAATGTACACCTACACAAGCTGTGGATTCACACAAAGATTTACTCACTCCTCCACCCACTGAAGCCTGCCGAGCCAGCTGTGCAGGGACAAGACACACACATGCCAACAATGAAGGAAACCAGCCCGTCTTGTTTCCATGGCTTCTATTAACTCGCTACTAAAGATATATCTAGATAGTAGCAAGACACACTATTCATTGCAACTCATGTGCATTTATGGAAAACAAAGGGTTATGGTGCAACTGACACTGTCAAATAATAGAAGCATTCCACTCAGATCAACTCTAAATTATGGGTGTGACAAGTCCAGACATATTACTGACTTCAATTCAAAATAAAACAAAAGAAAGACAAATGAAAGCCTTGTAGCCTACTGATGTGTGAATCATGTAAATTACTATGGCAACCTATTCTTAACTGTTAAGAGAAAACAAAAAGAGACCCAAAAGTAATGAATTCACATCCAACACCACTCTAGTGACAAAAGTAGGAGTCAGTTTTTGCTACGTGCTTTGTTGAATAAGTGATTGAAGGGGTAATAATGTCTAAAATGGTTAAATAGTGTCATTATTCTGAGAGGAGAAGGCTGTAAGTTTCTCCCTGATCTAATCCACTTCCTCTACAGGAAATGGAGACTTCTGCCCACACTGCAATTTCCTGCCTCATTTTTTTCTTCTTCTGGCTCTTTTCCCTCTGTCCTCTCCTCTCTTCCTTCCCACTCCTCCCTCTGGACTTGAGTGTCTGTAAGGATGTGTCAGTGTGGGTGTAGAGGATAAAAGCCAAGGAAAGCAGAGGTGGTTTTGCAACTCAAAGAAATGTCGCCATAGGTCCGAGAGTTTAAAAAGGGACAATTTGTTCTTATATTTGATTAGGAAAATAAATATAAAGTAGGTGATATGGCATGAAAGTGGATAATGTTGTAATGTAATGTTGATCAAAGGAAACCATAAAAATCTAATTGAAAATCAAGATTGTTCATGAACCTTATTATGAAGTCATATTTCTTCTAAGACAGGAAAAAACTTGAAACTTCTAACTAACTAACTACTCTAATGTCAATGTCACTCAACACATAATTATTAAATGTATTCAGTACATTCTGAACTGCAAAACAATGTGCTTATGCTGCCACAGGATTGGCTGGAGAAAATGCAAAAAAAAAAAAAAGAAAATCCAAAGATAATAGCAGCAATATTGATTCAGGTAAATGTGAATAATTGTCCATCCCCAAAATCATTAAATCAGGCTACAAATTTGTGGATGACAAGCAATTAGTATAGCTTTAAGCTTCATAAATCTCAATACATTTACTGTCTGAAAAACCACTAAGTTGGACTTCCACCATAGTGCGGATGTGATCCGACCCAGGGCTCACTGATCAGGAAACTGAACGCGGACCTGCTGAGACTACTTCCTCTTTCTGTAACAATGTAAAGAGGAAGTGGACTGAGGGGGTTCCCTGTGCCTCATCCACAGCCCTAAACTTCTCTTTCACATTGGAAAAGATAAATAACAAAGTTAACTATTGACCGACAAATGGAAAGTGGTAGGAGGTTAGTCTTTGGACAGGTTTATCTATCTCCTGGCAGTGTTCCAGCCCCACCTGCTCTGGGATTGGTTGAGCAATAATGAGCCAACATAAACCTACAGAGGTACAAAATGATATCCAAATACTTGCAAATTTAATAATAATACAAGTATAATTAATGCGATGGTAGAATAAGTAGTAAAATAAGATTTGATTTTCGACAGCTCTGCTTCACTACAAACCTGTAAGAGGGCAATGTAGTCATATTTTGAGCAGTGCTCTCTTTGCACAAATAAAGCTTCATGTATATCATAAATATCTGCATATGCTGGAATTTTAAGACCGATAGCCAATATGCTAAAAATTAAAATATCAGATGATATATTGATCTATCTGTTAACCCAATACTTTTGTACTGTATTATATTTTCCCAATTATGTGCAGCACGTCACAGTTCAAATAAAATGTTTAGATGTGCTGCCTCTCATGATAATCACAATAATCAGTCCATCATGCCCATTATTTAAAATGGGCATGATGGACTTTAACTATTAAAGTTATAATCCACAACATCTTTACTTATTCATGTTCTCGCTCCTCTGATGTTTCTGACTGGGATGCTCATTTGCTCTTCTACATTTAGCAATTCTTTCCTTTACGACCGAAGAGGGAAAAGAAAGCACAGAAAAGCTGTGAGAGCTGGAGAGTGAAGCAATCCACTCATTAGTCCTATACTTTCTGATGTTTCTCACTGATAAATAAGATCAGCTTGTGTACACAAATGTATTATTCATTCTTATCAGGCTTGACTCGACTTGACCAAGAGTAGTGACTGATGCATGGACATTGCATAGCATTAGACATGATTCTATTGATTCTATTACTTCTTTTCATCTACATGCTTTTTATATAGCATTTATATAATTTAATTAAACAATGTGATATGTATAGACTGTTAAAATACAGCCACAACAACTCATGGTAATGTTATGAGCCATTTGGACCAAAATTTAGTCATCCTTTCAAATTTAGTCCCTTTAAAAGGCTTAAGTTTAAATCAAATATGTATTTACATTACGTTCCACAGGTTATAATGAGGTTATAATGCGCATTTATATAAAAAGGCATGTGCATTCTGCAGGTTTTAATATACGGCTGACCCCTAATTGAAAAGCCTTATCTCAGTGGACCTAAGTGGAAGTGTGTGCAGTGGTGTGACTCACGCAGGTGTGCCGGCAGCCTGTTGGGCTCGTCCTCCATTCGGCTGGCTGGCCTCGAGGCGGGAGCATGGACGGGGGAGGAAGTGGAGTTTGGCAGCGGGTTTGCGGAAGGACTGAAAGAGCTCCTCTCCTGCTATGAATAGACACAGAGACACAAACAGGGCTCAGATAGATCCCAATGCAGTAGCAGTGAACCCAAACAGCCATGACAGTCCACTCATCCCACCTCCTGACTCCTGAGACAGCATCTTAATAATTGTAAGGTTATTTTCCTGATACCAATGTTATTGTGGACATCTATACACATCATGAGGTTTTGATAATGAGTTAATGAATGGATAATGAATGTGTTTGCAAATTACAAGCCATTTACATTATTAAATTCCTATTTTGCACACATTAATATCTTAATAACCAATGCACATTTTCTTCTCTAAACTCTGATTGGCAGGACTACAACAAGCCTTTGCAATTAATAACTACACTGTGAAAACCTTTGATCCTGCTCAAGTTGTCCAAACATGCAGCTACTCCATATCAAAGTTGTTTTTTTCTTACATTCACCCCCATCCAGAAAAAAA